>VZRI01009889.1:270771-506136 GCA_013397515.1 Upupa epops
ATGATCTTTCAAGGTCCCTTCCAATCCCTAACATTCGGTGATTCTGTGATCAAATCTCCCTTTAGTAAATTTGCAGGTGACACCAAGGTGAGGGGGAAGTGTTGATCTGCTGGAGGGGAGGGAGATGCTGCAGAGACATTTGGACAGGCTGGGTCAATGGACAGAGACCAACGGGATGAGGTTTAACAGAGCCAAGTGCAGGGTCCTACATTTTGGCCACAATAACCCCCAGCACAGATACAGACTGAGGGATGAGTGGCTTCAGAGCAGCCTGGTAGAGAGGGACCTGGGAGTACTGGTTGCCAACCAGCTGAACATGACAAAGCAGTGTCCCCAGATGGCACAAAAGCCCAATGGCATCCTGGCTTGTATAAGCAATAGTGTGGCCAGCAGGACTAGGGACGTCATTCTACCCCTGTATTGGGCACTGGTAAGTCCTCACCTCAAGTACTAGGGGCAGTTCTGGGCCCCTTGCTTCAAGAAAGAGATTAAAAGAGCTTGAGTGGCTCCAGAGGAGCAACAAGGCTGGGGAAGGGACTGGACGGAAAGTCTTATGAGGAAAGGCAGAGGGAGCTGGGATTGTTTAGCCTGGAGGAGACTCAGGGGAGACTGTCTCTCTTCTCTTCACCTCCCTGAAGGGAGGTTGTAGTCAGGTGGGAGTTGGGGTCTTCTCCTAGGCAACTAGCGATTTAGGAATTTAAGGATAGAGTGGACGTGGCACTTAGTGCCATGGCCTAGGTGATTGTGGGGTTGTTAGCTCATAGGCTGGGCTTGATGATCTTAGAGGTCTTTTCTAGCCTCAGTAATTCTGTAAAGCTATTTATGTTACAGGTGCTTCTTTTGTAGTGCCTAAGGAATGGCAAGGGTTCTTGCATATATGAATGACCAGTATCCAGTTCATTTTAAACCAGCAAAGAGAACAAGCTGTTTTAAGACTGTTTTTGCAAAGTCAAAGACAACTTACAAGACGAGCAACTTGGAGGTTTGTCACAGTAGTGCCTGTGAGAACTGCACCAGGACGAGGTGCTGTAACAGCAGTGAGCTGTTGCGTTTGCTGTTGCTGCTGTACTTGTACTTGTGCTGTTTGCTGTTGTGCCCCTTGCTGTGTCTGCTGACCTGCCTGCTGCTGGGGAAGCTGCAGCTTCTGCTTCTGCAACTTGATCAGCTGCTCCTGCATAAATCAAATACTTCCATCATTTCCAATCTTTTACACAACTGCAGGAAAAAAAATTAAGATGAATCTGGAGCTTTAAAGGAGAAACAGTCTCAGTCAGGCTTCAGTTAAGATCAGCGAGGTAAGAACGCAGCTCCTTTACACAATGGGTTGCCAGCGAGTAAGTAACAGCAAGTGCTTTATGTCCTGATCTACTGCGACAGTGGTTCTCTTTGAAATGGCCACCAGGTCACTACCTTTGTGAAATTTTTGTAGGATCCAATTTAAGAAGGAGCCGCATTTCACTCTAGCACATGACAATGGAAAACTACAGCCACTGCTAATGATGCTTACAGTGACAGTGAGAGTGACACACCAGGTTACTTCAAAAGCATTTCCTCACCTGTGACAATTTCCCCACAGTTTTGATTTGAGCTGGAGACTGGGCTTGTGCCTGGGCCTGAATCTGTGGGACCTGCACCTGAGCAGCCTGCTGCTGCTGTTGCCTCAGAAGCTGGAAGTGAGCAGGGGTGATTGTTTTGCCAGACAGCTGGACTGTTGGTGTAGCTGAGAAAAAAAAAGAAAAAAAACACAAAATGCTCTGAAGAAAAAGTTTATTCATTGATTTCACTGTAAAAGCTAAGCTGTTAAATGCAGCATCTGTGGACTAACTTCAAGTAACACATCAGCATAAGCATGATGTAAAAGCAGAGCAAGTAATAAAATAAATGCTAAACTAAGTTTTTTAGCTGAGACAGTCAATTCTAATACTTTACTGCTAGATTATTAAAAATCTTTTTTAATTGCAATGTCTAGTAGCCAAGCAGCTTTCTACTGCAACATTTCATCCAGAAATAATGTAGAAAAAAGTAATCTGAGCATTGACAATAAAGCAAGCTAACAATTACAGCACCATCTGACTGTGCTTTCAATATTTTGAGACTCTGGTTAAATTCTGAACCTTTTATGTAACCTTGGGAAAAAAAAAAACATCTCTAAACACACAATTATTACCTGGTGTCACCTGAGTTACCAAAGACCTTGTCTGGGTCTGCACAGGTGTTAAGTTTGTAGTTACTACTGCTGATGCTGTCACTGATGTCACTGCACGGACCCCCTGGGTAGATGCTATGGTCACCAGTTCTGTGGAAGCAGCAGGTGCTGCTGCAGTTCGCTGCTGGGTATGTACTACTTGTGCAGTTGCAGTGCCTCCTGAAGTCTGCAAAAGAACAGAGTCAGTATTTCTCACAGAAAGCTGCAGAACATTCACGAAACAGGCTATGCAATTTTAGAAGAAGACATAAGAAAAGCAAAAGCACAGCAAACCCAAACCTTTCTAACATGTCTATCCATTTGTATTAACACATCTATGTGTTAGGATATGCCTCATAATCAGCACCCAGTTAGATCTTTCCCAAATAGCCTGATCACCATTACTGCACTACATTATTAATCCCCAGAAATGGGATTTTAGTGCTTTTCAATTGTTTGCTTTATCTTTCAGAGTCCTCAACCATGAAAATAAGCGATCTTAATTAACAAACCATGAAATAGTAATGGGCTGGAAATGATAGTAATAATGACAGCATTCATCTACAAACTGTTTTTAACAGTAGTCTCTTTAGACACTGATCAAACATGTACCCAAGCTCAATCCAGGGACACAGCTATCAAGTGATCTACTCACAGTCAATGTTCCAGGTATAACTGGTGAAGCCAGACGTTTATTGATGGGCTGAAAGGTAGCAGCAGGGACTCCAGCAACGGTATTCACTATGACATTTCCACTCACTGTAGCTGAAAGTAAACCAGGATTTAATGTGAGATACTCAAAATGAAAATCCCATTGTCTTATCATCTCCAATGCTTAATGATAAAGTTTTTCTTACCAGTCTGTATGCTTGTCCCTGTAACTGCTGTTTTGATTGTGCCCGCCTATTTAGAAGATAATTGCGGTAACAGTTCAGAAAAGCAACAAAATAAAACCGAATATAGCTCTACTCTATCCTACACTGTTTAACATTCTGCATTCCAGAAGTGACAACATAAGAAAACGCAATAAAATACACAGCTACTTCTGCAGTTCATCCATTCTACATATCAACAATGAAAGATGTATAGATGAGGATTCTGCCACACTAAGGAGCAATTAGAGGCTAGCCAAACATATGGTAAATACTTGCCATCTGAAAACTTCATTAGCAGAAGCACTTAGCTTACTCTGGCATGTCACAGCCAACCACTCACACACAAACATCACCAGACAGAGGACAGCCAGCAATACTCTGGGTCAGAGCCCATCCTAAGCCTCTTTCTGTAAATGCTGTAGTATTCTTGTCCTTCAATAAGCCAAACAGAACCACCACTGCTTGCATGCATTAGTGTGCAAACTGGACTGGCTCTAAATACAAAAGCCTCTGACATCAGATTCAACTGCCATGGTAGGTACTGTAGGATACAGCATTCCACTTGTTTCCACTTGCCTTGCAAGTGGTAACAAAGCTTTGGTTTTGAGCCACTTTAACAAATATCCTTGTTATTCTCCAAGTTCTCTGCATAAACACCGTTCACTGAATGTGTAAATGTATTTGCTCAGGCTTCATTTAATTATGCTAAAGTCTAAACTGAAAAAGATAAAAAATCTTTGCAAAGGACAGGATGGTTTTCCACATCAAAATGCCAAGACCTACTGCTATAATGACATAAACACAGTCCTACTAAGCAAACAAAAAAAAGATACCCAGCATATTGAAAAAAAATGAGCTTTCCTCTCATTATACTGACGTAAAATCCTCACTTTCCCAAGAAGACAAAACACGCAAATACAGTACACACGGAAGAACTGAAGTTACTACATCAGGGCACCAAGCCCCCTCCCTTTCTTACCAATACTGCTGTGTTGGCCACAGTAGTTACTGTAGTCTGCACTACTGCCTGTGGCTGCTGAACTACCTGTGCCTGAGCCTGGGACTGAGGTTGGGCTTGTGCTTGCTGTATTGCTGGTTGCTGAGCTTGCTGCTGGCCAGCTTGCTGCTGCTGAGGCTGTGGACCTGTCTGCTGCTGTGCCCTCTGCTGTTCAGCCAAAGCCTAGGAAATCAAAGTGTGAGCTTCACAGTCTTCAAAACAGTGCATGTAACACACAGGATGTATTTTTTAAACAAAGCAACAATCAAAATATANGCACTGGAACAGGGTACCCAGGGAGGTTGTGGATGCTCCATCCCTGGAAGTGTTTTAAGGCCAGGCTGGATGGGGCTCTGGGCGACCTGGTCTGGTGAGAGCTGTTGCTGCCCATGGCAGGAGGTTGGAACTGGATGATGTCTGAGGTCCCTTCCAACCTAAACCATTCCATACTTCTATGACTCACAGTTATATGGTTTAGGCATAGTACAGCAAATTATTTACCATCCACAAGCAAGCACGAGTATCTTTCTGAATAATGTTAAGAAGAGAGCCTATAGAATGGTCAATAATAAAACAAGATTTTTACATGGTTTTAGTGTATTCTTCAGAAATGTAGGACCAAGGAAAGGTCCTACTATGCATGTTGAATATCTAAGTCCAAGTACATGAACGATATGCAGTTGCTCATAACATCTACTGCACTGCCTAACTTCTCCCAGGAGGCAGCTTTTCTCATACTTCTTCCCCTGTGTCTGACTGTTTAATTACTGCAGTCCCTGTGTACAACTGAGGTGCAGACCATACCTTTTTCTCTTTTGCAATACGCTCTGCTCGGAGGGATGCAACTTGAATCGGAGGAAGGGGTTTATCATAGTTGATCCCACTGGAAACAATGAAACATTCAACTGTTAAGTAACTCAAAAGCTAAAAAATAACACTCAATAAAAAGAACTTCAATGCAACTCATAGCTCCTATAAGATAGAGAGTGCCCACCTTTCTGCAAGCACTGATGCATGCTTTGGATTCTTCTGGAAAGGATTCATGCCAAGTCTGAAATTGAGCAAAACTGTATTACTAGACACATTAAAAACATGAAAGCTATATTTAATTTCACATGCTTTAGCCAGTAACACTGCAGTTTTGATGAAGTTTTTCATGAAATTCCCATCAGTACTGGAGCCTGTAAATATTAAATTAACACAGACAAAATTACTGCAGGAATACACATAGAAAACAGCGTTCTACCGAACAGCACAGGCACCAACATATTTACAGTTCAGACACATGGAAAGTACAGTTTTAAAAAGTAACAACTAAGTGCTCTCCTGCTCTTAATCACACAAAACAAATTCATGCAGTGAGTTAAAAGCCAGCACAAACGAAGGAAATAAGAAGGTGTTCCAATAAAACAATGGTAGGATATAAGGAAAGAGATGAAGAACTGAGAAATAAAAGAGTAGTTGGAAACAGAATGTGAAATAACTCCTGGTTGCAAAAGCAATTCAGAACAGTTTCAGGAGCTCTGTGGTGATGGGGATCAAATGCAGTTAAACTTACAGAGGTTTGATGGGTGGACTTCTTTTCCCTGCAATCATTTTCATCATCTCAAAATGATTAGTATAAAGCTGCGTGTGAGTTGCACCCTCATCTTGAGCATAGATCTGATTGGTACGAAGCGGGCGACTGTTTTTAGTCTAAAAAATGAAAAGAAACCAACTTTTACTTGCAAACACACCCTCATGGCTTTTTGTCTATGCACAAACACATGGTGCACTTGTAGGTTAATTAAAAACGAACTCCAAGATATCTATCACAGACTGGTTTCTGCCTCGTGTCACTGATAACTTACTGTTACACAAAACTCTATGGGAAACATATAAAGAAAAAGCAAAATAAGGAGCAGTTCTCATGGTCACACTGGCATCAGCACTTGGGACATACAAAATGGCAAACTAATTTGAAAAGAATCTTTGCTTTAGTTTAGATTTTGCAAGTTTAATTCAGTACCCAAACCAAGAGCCCATTAGTTTATAATTATGCATAGCGCACACATCATAAAACCATCAGTGCACTGCTCTCCCAACAAAGCTACGTTAACATCCAACACACCATGCCACTCTAACATTTGGCTTCTCCTAAGCAGAAACTGCCAGTCAGGGACAAACCTTCTTAGTCAGAGAACTGGACTATGGTCAGATGTTCTCGATTCTCTACCTAGTGCTGTCGCTACATTGCTGTGTGGTTTGGAAGAAGTTGTTCCTGGAATTTGTTTCTCTTTGTGTGGCGTACTATCATCACTCACTTACTAAAATGTGCTTCAAACATTAAATTGACTACGTATTTGTAATCCACTTAGACTCTAGCATGATGTAACATTCTTACAAATGTTAAGTACCATAGTAATAATCAGGATAAGCTACACAGTGGTAGTTAGGTGGAAAAATAGCCACTACAGTTTAAGTGAAATCACAAACGTCTTGCATGATTTAAAATTTATCTATCAAATCCAAAAGCTGAAGTCTGGTGTCAATCCACTGTATCAACAAAGAAAGAAAAAATAAACTTTGAATTTTAATTGATGTTTCAGAACTCAACATGGATCTCATATGAATTATCTGCCCACCTCCATTGCTGCTAAATACCACAGTGTCTAGATTTATTTTGAAAGAATACCAATGCACACCTTATAAATACTTTTTGTCTTCTTTTTAGGATTAGCTTCGTACATTAGCTGTAAAATAAGAAGGAAAGTTAGATGATCTTTTGTGGAAGATTTTGTTCAGGTGCTTTTTCTTTTCAAAGAAATCATATAAAATAAGTGGAAATCCTGATGAGGATAATTTTTTAATCTTTTAAAAAAAGTTATTTATTTACACTGTTGAAACATTTAACAAAAAAATCAAGTGTTTACGGAGATAAGGAAAAAAAAGTCTAAGAACTTAAGGTAAAAATAAGATGCAGCATTCCATGTAAACTCACCTTTCCTTCTTCCCTTGGAATAATGACATTTTCATATCTGTTTCGGCACTGTTTCGGCGAACGATAGACTCTGCTGCAGGAGTTAACAACATCACTAACAAGGTCCCAATTAGGAGTGTGTGCTGGTGATACAACAGCGAGATTTAATGGAAGCTCCAGCAGCTGCTTCACTGCCTGCAACAGATAAAGAAACAAAAGCTTCAGCTGACAAATCATTCCCCATCTTTCAAACCCCCCGTATTTGCATGTGTCCACACATCACGACCACAATGATACAGACAGCTTGGGACTCAGGCCATGGGTTCACCTACAGTCACAAAGCATAGACAAGCATAAAAAGCCATTCTACAGACTGGCACGCCAGAAAACACTTGGGAGGCTGGTGTACAAGGAACCATTTCTGCGCTGCTCTCTGCTCTAAGGTAGGAAGAATTTTAGCTGCATTATCCAAAGTCCAGCCAGCATGACTGATCTGAAACACAGTAAGTAGTCTCTACAACAAAAATAGTAATTAATCACGCAGTCTGTAGTTTAGGCTTTAGTTTACCCATAAATGAACATGAACAATAAGTAATCTGCTCTGAGTTTTGTCAGCAAACTAGCCATTAAGAATTAGAAATAACCTTTGCGAGATAAAGTGCAAAGAATTTCAGAAATTAGAAACCAAAATAGAACAAATAACAGCAGAAAGTGCAGATATAGTCTGACCTGCAGAAGTGCCCAGTCTTCACTGATCAGCCACTCTGGATTATCCTGTCCAGCCTCAGCAGCTGGTTTGACTAGAGTTGGCAAAGGTTTTGCAAACTGTGTTTGTTGCTTCAACAAGATGTTCTTCTTTTGCTCTTTGCCCTCTCTGCGCATTTTTAACATCCCTGGAGTTGCTCGATCAAAAAGTGAACGAGGTGGAATAACTGTCTCCCCATGACGCTGCTTTTTCTTTCTACCCGCAGCTAAAATGAAAACATACACATATACAACATTCCTGGTAAACACTTCATACCATTTTTCATGCCTCTGCTACTTATAGCTGCAAAATACTCCTAAACTTTTACAGAGCATTGTCCATTGTCTCTTAAAAATGTACTATTGGTAACTAAACACAGCTCAGTATAAATTAGTATCAGCCTTGTCCTTACTCACATAGTAGAAGATTTATTTTCTAAAATTATCCTTCTAAAAAAGATACCTGTATGTCTAATTAGAAACACACTGCAAGAATTGGGACTTCCAGTGATCCTACTGCTTCAAGACCAGAGCAAGACAAAAATCTTCATCTCTCTAAACTGGCAAATTTGATCTTCACTAGACCAGTTGTGTAGGAGGTATGAAAAACCCCTCTGACTTCTTTAACTTTCAGCAATTAATCTCATAGCAGTTTTGGACAAACACTTACCAGATGGATCTGTTTTGTGCCGTTTACGTTCCTTCCTGACGTACACTGGAGGCAACTTTGATTCTGGAATCGGGGTGGTATCATACATCAGGCACATAACAGAATCTATGTAGATATCATTGTCATCCTGAGGTGGAGTGGGAGGAGTCCAAAGCTTCACAGAACAAAATTTGTAGTTATTCTACATTGGTCTTTATGTTTCAAAAAATACAAAGCCTGTTTAGGCTGCCTGGTGTTACACTTATACTTACTGGCATTATTTGTGTTTGCCCATCTGGACCTTCATAAACATATTCCTACAGAACAAAATGAGAATACAACTCAAATTAACCCAGAAGGGAAAGGAACTGTGCTAAGAAATACACTATTAAGAAAAACACAAGGAAGCAGAAATTACTTTGTTGTATGCATCCTCCCGAGTGTAGGTTAGAAGTTCCTCTTCATCCTCCCAAAGCATTTTTTGCTCTTTTTCCTTTAACTCCTTCATATGCTGAACTTCCCAAGCTTTCTTTGCAGTTCTCAATTCAATCTAGAGGAAAGTCAGGCTCTTTATAAACTTTAAGCACTAAGAGACACTGGATTAAAATTTATCAATTTGTACTTTATGGACAAACTCCTTGCACTTTGACATTTTTAGGCACAGGTATCTTACAGCAATTTATTTACAGATCCTTTCATAATTATTTAAAGGAGGTTTTTTTTTTTTTGGTCTCTGTTGAGGGACTTTAAACCCTCAAAATAAAAAAACCATAGAATTTCAGTTAAACAACCACGACAACCAGAACCCAAATAAGCCAGCTAAAATTAATTAAATATTAAATATTTCTGTTAGAGTTTGCTGAGCTCTGCTAAAGAATGTAACTCACATTTTACAGAAAAGAAACTGACACTTTTTAAACCAAGAGAATCCCCAAATAAAAGTTCTCTGTCAGGCACTCCAGTGGTCATAAAGTATGGTGAGATCACAGAATTGCCTACAGCACATCACTAGACAAACTACCACTTTACATTGAAAATACAACCCTGCATGTCCATACTGTGATAGAAAAAGAAAGGTTTACCTCATTCAACCGTGGCTCATTTTCATCAACTGAAACGTGGAAGAGCTCTAAATAGTTCAAAGCATACTTCTCAATTGGAGTCAGCTGAGAGAACGTATCAAGAGGAAAAAAAGTTAGCACTGAGGATAACAAAAGAAATGTTAGTTGGAGGCGAGCGTATCAAAGCTCTCCTTAAATCTAATTTTCCTTTCTGATGGCTTAACACGTTAAGTCAGTAGGAGATCTCCAATCTGTTTAATGAGCGTTATCAATCTCTCAGAAAATAAAGCTGCTTTAAAGCCACACTGCAAAGAAATTCAAGTACTTGAGCTATTACTCTTTAACCAAATATTCATGGAAAGACACACTACCTGGTCCACAACAGCAACTAACTCCTGCAACTGAGATGGTTCTTCATTGTATTTTGACTCGCAGAACCCTGAGATTAAAGGTTCAATACATGACTCTGGTCCTAAGTCTTGTATACGACCATTTGACTCTTCATTCTCGTGTTCAATGCTGTTAAGGGCCTTTCAGAAAAATGTATTTTTACATTAGTGAAGACTTCAAAGATATGTAAAGAAACATCATAACAAGTTCACCGCAACCCAACATGAATTCTGAAATTTGTGTTTGGAATATGACATAACAAACAGTTCCCAGAATGTATCCAACTCAGCCAAGAGCTTCTGAAAGTATTGTTACAAGAAAAACAACAACACAACATAAAACTACCAGAAAGATCGATTGCCAAAATTTATCCAAAAAAAAAAGATTAAGTAGCTGTTCAATACTAATGTCACCTGCTGTGTTTTTAATGAATGTGTTAGTAATTACCTCTATGAATGGTCTTGCAACTTTAGGTGAAATATTTTCTGCTGGAGATGGCTCTTGAGAAAGTACTACAAATTCTTCTGCTTTCACTCTAAATCCAGAATCCTCCATAGGAGAATGGACCTCAAACAATTCCTGAATTGTTTGCTTGGTAAGTAGAAGAAAAAAGGAAAGTACATTCAGCCTTTGGGACCACTGTATATTTTTCTGTAACTTTGAATTAGCTTGGGTTCAAGTGACATAAACCTCTGTCTATTATTTCTGTAACTTTCTCCTGTAGGACTAGAGAGTGCTGAGAGCCCATTTACAGGCAAATAAGAAATAAACACTGCCTTATTCTACACTACCACAATGGGACTGCCAGAAATGGATGGACTGGTTTCACTAGTGAAGACACTATCTTCTCCATCTTCAGAGCAGCAGTTAAGAGCCTGTCTCACTAAATAGCCAAACTTTTCCCTTTTCTGAAGTTTTGGAAACACTCATCCTTAGAAATTCTGCAGACTATTGCAAGCAAGGTGAAAGAGGGTAGAATACATTAAATCACACAGGTGATGCCTGCACATCTTTATGCAAGGAACAGATTAAAACAGATAGACAGCATCCAAGAGAAACCTAACTCCTAGGGTTCAAGCAGTCAGGAAATCTCATAAACTTTCCTATTGATACTAGCTCAAATCAGGTGGTGGATGCCCCGTTCCTAGAACACTTAGCATCACATTGAACAGGGTTCTGAGCAACCTGGTCTAGTTAAACATGTCCCTGCTTCCTGCAGGGGGTTTGGACTAGATGACCTTTAAAGGTCCATTCCAACCCAAAGTATTCCGTGATTCTATGACAAACCGTTACTAAACACTGCAACAGCAAAGGCTGAATTTATTAAGCACTGCGACCTAATTGTTTTAGTGCATTTTGAATATTAACTTACCTGTGTTAAAAAGGCCATTGAATAGTCATTTCCCTGAGCTGCTACTTCTCTGATCAAGTCTTTTGTGCCATTTTTCAAAAGCTTCTCTTCTACAGAATTACCACTGACAAGCCTAAAAAAAGAAAGAACAAGAATAGAAAGCTGGTGAGTTTGACCTTAGAGAGTAACACTGCACTTTTAAACAACCATGGTACAGGCCCAGAACATAACATATACTATTATCTGTACTTTAATGCTTTCATTTAACAATTACTGCAATAAAAAAAACACCACAAAAAACCTCCCAAAAACCCAAATGTTCAATTAAAAAATTTCACGTAAGCTAACAGACCAAACCCATGCAGGTATGATTTACTCATTACACATGGTGTTAAAAATTTAAGGCCACATTTTCTGATGCTAAAGCGGCACTTTTTTTATTGAAGTGAAATAAATAAATAAAGTTTTCAGCTGTTTCTCTCAAACAGGTCTAGCTGAATTAACCCCACATTAAAGCATGTTAACGAGTATCAGTTGAACTATAACCATCACCTGTAAATATGGATATCTTTACATCGCCCAATTCTGTCACACCATTCCTGAGCTTTTGCATCCATCACTGGGTTTAAATCATTGTCATAGAACACAACGGTGTCTGCCTCCACAAGATTGACTCCAGTGGAACGACTGTGGGAGGAAAGGATGGCACAGAAAATGCGCTTGTCTCTATTGAAAATTTTCATCAACTCCTACAAAAACAGAATAAAAGCAAGGAGTTAATACATCATACACCATAATTAACCAACTTCACTATAGCCTAATAAAAACCAGACAAAACAAAGTGTTGCAAAATTAATAAGGAACAAGCAAATTTCCTTCCCCTGCTGTAGCACATAAGCCTGAGCAGCAGGTACTGCTGTACCAGAGGACAACCATTAAGACAAACATACCTGCCGCTGTTCATGGTTTGCATATTCATCAATCCTCACAAAGGTGAGGAAATGGAAATTCAGGAACAATTCCAGTATATCCAACATCAGAATCATCTGAGACAAAATCAGCACACGGCGCCCTTCAGATTTCAACTTTTGAAGCAAGATAGCAAGAGCTTCTAATTTTCCTGTATTTCAAACAAATAAGCACATAATGGTTTTATACAGAAATTCCACTCTCCTGAAACAGAAAATTACTGAAGTATTAGCACCTCCTTTACCTGAGTCATACTGCACCAGCCTGAGGTCAGGAAACTGCAGCAAGTGAGGAGTTGTAATCTGTTGCAACTGATGCAAATGTGGAGCTGCCTTCTGCTTAAGAGTGTGCTTAAGGAGTTTCAGTCTGTGGCTGTATAAAGGGGGAGGATTTGCTACATACAAGCATGGGGGAGCAGCAACCACAGCTGGCAACACAAAGAGAGCCCTGAGAAAAGCATCAAAACAAGAGAAAACCAGTTTTAAAAGTTACATGCAAAATGATTGCCTGTTGTACTAATTTTCAGCCTGTCAACCATACAAATTCATTATCTAACTACTTTGTTAAAAATAAGTGCTGCATATCTTTAAGGTGTTAATACTCTCAATCTCACTTTTTGTACTGGTGCTTTGATGACAGTTTTTACTGACGTGTTTGCACTGTGACTACTGTGTTCAGTCACTGGAGCTCCAAAGAAACCATTACACCAAACTTTACCAAAGCAATTAAAAAAGAATTGATTGCTCTGCAATTACTAGTTTACTTCTGCTAAACTAGCCTCTGCCTACAACTATGTCATAACTCTGGGGAGTTGGCTTCGAGAGGTACTTACTCAGAAGTAAATCTAAAGCAAGAATGTAAAGTGAAACATGGGTCAGCTGAATTTGGGCTTGAAATCAGGAGAATGAGACAGTGGAAACTCTTAATTTTAAGGACCTCAGGAGAAACAGAGGTGACTGCTATTTTCATGTTCACACTGCACATATTTACTGCTCAGTGCATTAGTCTAAACCAAACAGGCTCATGAACACAAACAAGTTTTTAAAGTCTTTTTGAAAAGGACTGTTTAAGAAATAACAGAAATGGTGAAGCCTTACACAGCACAGTCTCACATTACCTGTTAACGACATCATTTAGAGATTCTTGCTGCTGAAGCAAAGTCAGGATCATTTCTTGCAATGGGTTATTTGGGCCTACAGAGGCACTTGAAGAAAGGCAACAGTTCACAAAGCCAGCCCACCTCCAACTGTTGTCTTCACTGAAAGACAGCTGAGAGGGCTTTCTTTCACCAGTTAAAGAACAAACACTCAGCAAGTCGCTGCCATACATTGGGGCCCGCGAGCAACGGCGCTCATTGCCAGAAAATATTCTGTCCAGGCGCTCCTTCAAAAGCCGGTTCTTTTCTTCATAGGTTTCCTTTGGAAATCAAAATTTTTAAAAAATATTTTAATTGCTGCTCATCCCAATCACTTAGGAATTTGAGTTTCTTTACAATGAAGCTACTGGGACCAGAGTACTGTGCACTTCACATCACCTACATCCTAGATTATGACAACTACTAGAACCAATCATAACAAGTGTAAAATGTGGAAAAAATCTGAAGGCCATGACTACATTCGACTCATGGTAAAGAGCCAGTTCTACCTTAAGTTTCCTATCTTCTTGCTTTTTCTATAGAACATTGTCATAGTTTGGAATTAACCATCTATAATCAGGACATTTCCATATTAATATTGATAAGGTACACGTTTTTGCATGGTGTAACATATTCCTGATGTCCCCCCCATGCTCTGTAGGTCACACGAGCATCTTTTCCAAGAACTTAAGATTAGAAATCTACAGAAATTCACTCAACTGCTTTGTGCTCAAAACACTCTGAAAATATGACTCCATTATTTATGCATTACTACATAATTACAATATATTACAGTTATAAGACCCTATCTGTTATCATGGCACTAGAAGGCCATTAGCTGCTTTTATACAACAGAATTTGCTTTAAACTGGATCATAGGTAAAAATGCATCAGGTCTCTCAATCTGAAGCACTGACACAAATTGGGCTTGCTAAATTCTGGGGTTTTTCACCTGTAATCCAGGTTTTTTAATTAATTTAATCTTTCCAATTTTAGCTTTCAACTACTACTTACTGAGAAGCTGCATTCTCCTGACAAAATAAGAAGTACGTACCTGTGGCTGTCCATGTGTAAGTGGTGGTTTTAACACTGCTCCCATGTCACCAGGCGACAAACTAGTCACCGCAGCTCTCCCTGGAATACAAACTGAGGATAAACCTTGTGTTTATATATAGTTATTCTTCTGAAGACTACATTCATTTATTACAGTCAATAAGCAGACATTTCAGAGCTGTAACACATTCTAACTGCACACAAATTGTCAATGTAAATGTCCACTGGGTGCTGCAAATTTGTACTTTGTCACACATCAGAAATCTGACAGATATTTACCCCAACCTTTTTAACAACAATCTAGGAGAGATCAATGGAATTTTACCTGCTGCATTCACCATGTAGTCAAAATGCCATGTATAGAGAAACAGGTACTAACATTTAGATGTTGTACTCTAAATCAAGAAAGGATCAAATTAATTTATCTTAAACAAGTCACCTAAGACTTTCCTGAAAACATTAATCCAGTGTTATCCATAAACTGATAAAACTACATGATGGAATCTCACCGTAGCGTTCATGGGAATTCATTCAACTGTCAGCAGATGGTTTCCCAAACAGAAACTACAGTGTACAAACATTACACACAGGAAAACTCATCCGAACTACACTAACATCCTTCACCTACCACCAGACTAAAGACACTGGGCAGCAGTTTTCTTGATAATGCAGGTTTCTATCTCAGACAGAACACATTGCTCATCACCACTGATCATTTGCACTAGAAAAGCAGCAAAACTTTCCACTAGTCACTGTGAACTTTGGTTTAGTAGCAAGTCAAAACACCCACGAAGAACTGCAGTCAAATTCATAGGCAGGTGCTACCCCTTACATTAAAAATAATAGGCTTCAAGGAGTATGTGGCAGATTCAGCTTTGCCTTTCCACATTTTTATACAAACAAGTTAATACAGATGGCCAGTATAAATCCAATTTGGCCACACAGCTACATGTAAGTCCAATAATTGTAGGTTCCAACTACCCAAAAGCAACAGAACTTATTAGGCATTTTATTCAACATTCAGAAAGTCAAAAATCAGCATTTTCAATGCGCTTTGCACCTTCCACCAAGGATGAACAGCAAAAATAATAATGGGGTTTTTATCAATTGAAAGGAGTACTTCAGTTATAATTGCTTCAAGCAGAGCTCTCTGGTTACCATCATGAGGGTAGTAAGATGTGTGGGCATTTGTAGAAATCTTACATCAATTTCCATTCTAAACTGTGGACATATTAGCAGTACCTGTAAGGTCATCAGAGCTCGAAGGTAAAATATCTGAGCCACAGATCTTCCAAACTATGACAGAAATCCTTTACCTCCCAACAGCTAGGAGGCTGCTGAAGATTCTTCTCCCCTTTTTATGATGAATGCTTACTCTTCACAAAGTCGAAACGTGAACTTCAAGGGCACATTAATTCATCAAAAAGGGGCAGTAAACAGTCTGTGTTTGAGGGAATGGTTCATATCAGAGAAAATTACAGCAGATGGTCCTTTCCAAGGAAGGAACTCTTAGTGTTGCATTTATTATCATTTAACAATCTGCTGTTTTGTTATAAATGCACCCTAAATGATAATTTCTCTTTCATTTTTTGATCAACATCTCAATTGTGTTTTTAAGCAAGGAACTGATCCCATTGGCAAGAAAAATGCCAAACATCTAAACAGTATTTGAAGAGGGAAAACAGCAGTTTGATTAAATAAAGAAGCAAAGAAAATTGGATAAAAGCAAAATCAGTGAGGAAAAATGGAGAAAATTATTGTACATTCTCTGCAGCATAACAAAAACTAATCACCTTGATCTTTCTTCGGAAAAAGTAATAAAGTAATCCGTATTCACTTTTTCCCCTCTCAAAAAACTGACCTAAGATACAACTGGTACAAAAATTTCCACATATTTTAAACAGTTTCAAGATTTCCCAAATATGTGCTAAGAAACCAGAACTCCAGCACACATCAACATACAAAGGATTCGCCTCCTGGTTTCCTTGCTTATGCACTCAACTTGCAGAATTACAGTCTAACGAGTTAAGAGTTACATGCCTGTGTGATTTTAGTAATCAAATGTTTACATAGAGACATTTCATCAGTGTAGAAAACCTACCTTGCTGGGTCACTGCTGTGGAAGTTGGGACACCTGCTTGATGCTGGTTTCCTAAAGCATTCAGAGCATTCTGAACTGTTCCTGCTTGGGAAACCGTCTGCATGACAACTGGACCCTGAGGTCTCAAATACTGCTGGCCAGGTGCTGAAACAATCTGAAGAACACTTCCTACAATGGAAGATTTTAAAAACGTTAGGCTGGATAGAGGGAAAAAGAATAAATAGTGTTCTCCAGCAAAAGATACTACTGTTACAAACTGATCACCACTGTTTCAGAGTGCTAAATTTCTGAAACAAGTTCATTACATCTACCCAAGTTAATGTTCCACATCATTCAACAGGAGGGAAACACTACAGTTTTCACAGTAGGGACATGACTTTAAAGCTAGGCATTTTCTATGGAATTTGGATGAAATCCAGTCAATCAAAAAATCCTTAGCGGTCCTGCTATTTTGCTGGCCAGAGAGAATTAAGTTTCTCCTCAATGCGGCAATACACACATTCCCAGCAAAGGAAATTTGAGGGCAAAGCATAGAAAGTAGAGCATTCAAGCCAGGGTAAGTCAGGTCACCAAGTATTGTTTACACCCTTTCAGAACAAACCAAAATGACCGTTACTGCTCATCAGGCACTTTATCTGAATTATGTCTCCCCTTACTTTAGCTGTATTGAATATATGCAAAACAAAATTTACTAGCAGAACACAGTACAGAAGAAGAAATAACTGAGACTTTTATTTAATAGACGTTTATTTTTCAAAGCAGAGCTACCTTTTTCTGAAAGACTAGAACAATACTAGGGCTTGAAATAAAATACACAGCAACATAGAGCAACAAGGAATCCCTGTGTTGAAAGTAAATACCTTGTAACTGCAAGGGCTGCCCTGCAGTGAGCTGGCGAAGTTGACTATGTGATAAAGTGAACTTGTTGCCTTGGAACTGCAGTGTCACTGGGGTCTCTGGCTGAGCAATTCTGCCTTGTGCTCCTGCTATAGAAGCCAGCTGGGCTATTTTTACTACCTCACCACCTGTTAAAAAGGAAAACAGGCATTAAAAAAAGGAAAACAAAATGGGTGACGGGTTGTTCAATATTCACGATTCTAAGTTTGGGTTAGTAAACTGGTGCTGAAGCGCCTTCCATGCATAATTACACTTAGTGCATTGAAAGTGTCATATAGAAGTTAAGCAGGTATTGCTTTCTGTATTTGTTGGACAAACTGGAAAAAAGCTGATTGTTTAAAGGGTAAGAACATCAACATTTTAGAAGTTATCACTTTCATTAGCAAAAAAGTTAAGTGCTACCTGAAAACTCATGTGACACTTTGTAAGAGAACACGTATAGACATTAAAGTGATTTCCACTGCCTTTTCAAGAGCACAAAGGAAAGTCTAAGGAAGAGACAAAAATATTCACATGTGGCACCACAAAACCAGCTTGTAAATGGCCTGAAATTTGCTGATGAAACATGATTTCTATTAAGCGATCTGCACTTTGACAAACCAAAAAGCTTTAAAGTGACAAGGACCAAGCTTTTTACGATTTAAATGCAGAAAGGTTAAAGGCATCGAAGCATTAAGTTTTACAATACTGAGAAAATACTGGTGTGAAAATTCAGCTTTTGTAAAGGCAGTGCATTACCCCAGAGATAAAATTAATACATCAGTGCTCAGTACTCTATACACATGCTAATAGGCAGTGCACATACAACCTTAAAGCAAAGCCTCATCACTTTTCTCTGCCTAACAGTTGCAACACTCCTCTCCCAGAGAGAGGCCTTTAGCAGATGGATTAGTGTTTAATATGAAAGGAATAATTAGGATAGAGCAAAAACATTTGGTCTGAAGGAAGTCTCGCCAGCAGAAGGAACATGCAGAAATAGGAGATTAAGTTGACACCACTAATGTATGTCCACAGCAATTCTATTGTTTCTTATCCAATTTTTGATTTTCCTTGGTCATAAGCAACTTACTGAGCAAGGCTAATCAGAAGAGTGAAAAAAAAACAACGATTCTGTACACATTTTAGGGTGCCTAGTAACTTAACCTCATTGTAGTACAAAAGGTGGGAGAAACCTTGAAAGGGGAGGCCACTTACTAGGCAACCGTGCCTGGGCCTGAGAGGTCAGTACGAGCCTCTGAGGCAGCACACTCTGTTGGATGGTGTGCGAGGGGGCCTGGGGCTGTGCCTGACCCAGCGGAGAGGCCTGCGCAGAGGTCTGGCCCCGCGGTTTCACAGGGTTGGCTGTGCTAGTTGCTGTGGTGAAGGTCGCTGCGGGCTGGTGTCTTGGAGCACTGGTGGAAGCCTGAGTTGTCTGAAACTGTGCTGCTGCGGCTGCAATCAATAAGGGTTGTTTGTGCAAGCTGTTAGAGGTGCTAACTCCACTCTTTTAAACAACCTGCATTGAAAAGAAACCTTCCAACAGGATATTAAAACAGCTGCAGGAACGGCTTGTCCTTACAGACTGGGATTTGTATCCACACTTTTTACTCCATCCTATTTTTTACAACATTACATTATTGGAAAACATTGTTTAAAGGTTAAATAAATACACAGATGCACTGTAAATTCCCATCCTTGACAGAACATTACACGTGATCAGCGTTTCAACACCAATTGTGTCATATTTACTCCATATGCTAGCAGTTAGCTTACACAAAAGCTTAGTTTTGCACTACACTGGCCGATCATAACATAGAAACTAGGGGGGAAAATTACTGGCAATTAGTCTGTTGGTATTTTAAAGCCATTAGTATTCTAGACCATTAAGCTAGAGGGGAAAAAAGGTGTTCTATTAACAGACTAACTTGCATCCATCTACACAGAGGTTCAGGTAACCAACCTAGCAAAAACCCTCTTACCTTGATTTGAAGACACTGTAGCTATGGGTGATCTTCCTCGTACTTGTCCCTGTTGAGTGACTGTTGCTGTAGTCACCGTGCGCTGTACTTGAGTGCTTGGAAAGACTACAGTCCTACCCTCAGGTTTCTGACCATACTGAACGGGTTGAAACAATCTGCAAAGAACACGAGAAGTCAAAGTTCATAGGAAGCTCACAGTTTGGCCTTTAAAAATAAAATCCATCACCCAATAAAAATGTTAACTGTTCACACTGGATGCTAATCTCTGTCTCACAGAAGGCTGAAGCTGGCAAGATTCATCACTTCAGCAAACTTCTCATGTGCACATTCTATAAAATTTAATGCAGGATCCATTAGAATTACTGCAAACAGCTTAAGAGTCTATCTCAGTATCTGGAAAAAGATTTGGGCTCTTGCATCATTTCTAGAGGACCATCAATATGACAGCAGGTCAGGCAGCAACTCTGCATCAGAAAAACAGTTTCACATTACTTTAGGTCACTACTTCACTAGGAGAGAAATATCCTTAAAAATTCACTGCTATAAAACTTCATATGTCTCTTCTAACACTGCAAGCACAGCTAACACTGTAAGCCTAGCTTACTGTTGAAGATTTATCCCATGGTGATTTTGCAAAACAACACTCACTTGCCATAAACAAAGACCCCAAGAATAAAACGCATCTTCTGGTGAAGTAAAACCTATAGGAAACCCATAAATAAATCCATAAACAAAATTCAAATGGAATTTCATGCCTCCAAAGAATATTAGGAGAAATTTTCACAGGTAAACAAGAAAGCAACAGAGTAATATGCAAAGTCAAGCCTGAGGTTTCGTGAGAATCGTACTGCTAGAGATGCAGACAGAACTCTGCAAACACTGCACCAGAACTATACTCTTGCTTTACATACCGACTTGGTTTGAGCTTCACTGGGTTGGGCCTTGCCGGTGGTGGAGGGGAGGTGTAGATTTCTTCAATCAGCTTTCTAGTAACTTTCTGTTTCAGCAATACTTGTGCTTCATAATTAGTCATTCTGTTTTCCATTCCGATGAGATCAAAAAGAGACAGGTCTGGTTCCTAGTGATATTGTAAAATAAACTTTATTTTATGTGATACCCAAAAAGATAAGTTCTCTTTATGTTCTACACTGAGTTCATTTTCTGTAGTTTAATTTTTAACTTCAAATAAATACACTAAGATTAAAAAGTAAACTATTACTAGCCAAAAAAGTATAGAAATTCTTGGAAATAATCTCTTTTCTTTATGTATATACACACACACTCACACGCATATATATGTGCGTGAAGCCCCATTTTAAGCATTAGAAAAGAAAGAACTGACATCATTAGACTCTCAGGGAAAAAACCCTGCTGGAGTTTAGCTACACAGGTGAGAAATAAAATTTGAGAATGCCATAAATAAGCACTGGGGCACCCTGCGTGTGTTCGATGTTGGAAAATTCCAGCAAATATGAGTGTGATGAAAGCCCAGTTAACTTCTCTTTGACCAATCTACTGATTACAGATCACGTGAAAAGCTCAAACTAGTACTACAGAAAAGGTATGCAGCAAGTACATACTTGGTAGACACAGTTATGGAACAGATAATGCTTTGTATTTACAGACTCCACAGAATTACAGAATGGCTTAAGTTGGAAGGGACCCCAGAGATCATCTAGTTCCAATCCCCTACCATAGGCAGGGAAACTTCTCACCAGACCAGGCTGCTCAAAACCCCATCCAACCTGGCCTCGAACACTTCCAGGAATGCAATTTACAGCTTTCTTGGGCTACCTGTTCCACTGCCTCAGCATCCTCACAGTGGGGAACTTCATCCTAAGATCCAGACTAAATCTCCCCTCTTCTAGCTTGAAAGCATTACCCCTTGTCCTATCACAAGAGTAGACTGTAAAAAGTCCAGTACCTGCTGGTACTGGAAAGCTGCTCCAAAGCTTTCTCTTCTCCAGACTGAAGAGCCCCAATTCTATCACTCTGTCTTCACAGAAGTGCTCCAGCCCTCTGATCACCCACATTAAAACAACACTAAATACTTGAATTCTACAAGGGCACTAAGAGAGGGGGGGAAAAAGCAGTTTACTTTTCTACTCACCTTCCAAATATCCCTTTCTAAGGCACACAGCACCAGAGACGCGGTTCTGTATTCCAGAGTTTCTGATACATAAGACGTACTGGAAAGGCGAGGGTTTATCAGATCAGGGTGATTACAGATCCGCTGCAGCTGCATCAGGACATGGAGGACACTGATGAAGTGTCCGCTTTTGAGGGCTTCTTGGGTTCTACCAAATAATTTACATAGAAATACATTCATTAAAGTACACCTTCTATAAAGATGTCCCTAAATTGTCAAGGTGAGCAGGTGCAGTGAAGTTAAGCAAAAACCTTAAAAACAAGCTTAGATTTTACCTAGATCTTTCTAGAGCATGGAAGTAGTGCTGAACCAAATGTAAATTTGGAAACATGAAATTTAAGGACCAGTGCACTACCTTAATGGTCAAATACTACCTAACCAGCTACCTGCTCACTTTCTGTTTCATCTATGCAGCTATCAATAACCACTTTGTATCACAGTGTGCATGTGCAGAGAAAAACTCTGGGCTTTAAGTAATAAAGAATTGCTCATTAAATATAAATCTTAAAACAAAATAGCAGCAAACTGGATCATTACAACTTGATTTTCTGGTTCCAGAGGTAAATACACATTTTTCATTAGGTCCACAGCACCACTTGCCTGTAACTTTAGTTTACAGTGTAATCACATTCTATTCACTGGTCATAATGGAAAATTTCAGAAAAACACTAGAACACTCCCATCCATGACAATCATCACTGTGCTTAAAGACCAAAAAATGACAGCATTTTTTAGTTACTGTTTAAGCTCCTTACCCCGGTTGCAATATGACATCTTCGTACATAGCTTTTTGTCGATTAGAAAGACGACACTTCAGCACATGTTCATATTTCTTTGTTAGCTGCTTTTCAACGTCTCTCTTTGATCTTCGCAAAATAAATGGCTGAATCATCTGAAACATTTCACAGTCAATGCAAAAGAAATTTCATTTTGAAGAAATGGTTTTACAACAGGAAGCTAAATCTATTCATACCTAATTCACTTGATGTGATAAAGCACATAATCATATTGCTATGCACATAGTTGTATAGGCATTCATTTATTCCTTAATGTCTGCATGTTGCACTTCAAAATCTGAGCCTTAGATAATTTTTTTAAAAGAAATCTCTATGTTATTCTTGTAGCAGAATATTCTTGCAGCCTGCTTTCAGCAGGACTTTGTCTGAACTGCACAAAGCAATAAGAAACACCAAACATTTGAAGATGAACCACATCTTTTCACCTCTTTCCCCTCCACCCCAACAGCTTAATTACCATAGTAGGAGAGACAGAAAAAAAAAAAAAGACCACATACTCTGTGTAACCTGATGACGAGTTTATGGCAATAATCCTGGTTCTCCTCATTAGCTGCTTTAACCGGAAAATCTAAATAAGGTCTGGAAATTCCCGGAATCAGAAAATGTACCATAGTCCATAATTCCATCAACGTGTTATGTAGAGGAGTGTCGATCAGAAGCAAACGGTGCTGGCTGTGAGCAATAAAAGATTTTTAACTGATAAGGCATTTTACTTATTATGAGCATGAAAAGGAAACAAATACTCAAACTGTTTAGCTTTAGATTTCTCAAATACACAGAAGAAGTAGGGCAAACAAAATTAAGATACTTTATTTTTTTAGTCCAGACAATACCACCAAACTGACAACCTCACTACAGAGTACCAGGACACATAAGGGGTTCCGCTTGAGAGCACAACATCAGCAAAGTGCAATTACAGTGCCATGACAAGTGGCAACAAAAAGCTGAGCTTGTTTCTGAATCCCGTTTTACCTAAAGGCACCTCTGGAAGTGCATGCTGCACAAGAATTTGGGCAGACCAAATCGAAGAGGGTTTTATCAGTCTTCCTTTAAGAGAACTGTGTGACAGGAAGAGACAAAAACCCACTGCCAGCAGGAAAACAATTGTCTGCTTCGTACCTGCGGAGACTGAAAAGTGCCTCCCAGTGTTTCTCAGTCATGTTCTTTATTTGTTGCATCTCGTCTACTATTAAGTATTTCCATCGCATTTTCATAAATGCTGTGTGGCCTTTGAACAGCTGTTTGTAGGAAGTGATACACACATTGAAGCTGTTGGGTTCCGACCATCCCTATGAAAAAAAAACCAGAGAATAAGCTGGAAAAATTATGCAGAATTCTCAAGTAGTACCTTACAACCAGCTATTTCTTCACTAAGAACAAAAAGACGCTATGACGCAAAGCATTTCAAAAGACAGGCTTGGTCTTTGAATTACAGTGTAGTTCAGAAAGCAGCTGAAGTATTGCACACACTGCTCTGTACCAAGAAGTTCCAAAAATGTCTTTGAAAATCTACAATCATTAGGTGGGAAAAAATCTGTAGACTTCTCTATGGATTAAAAACTTCTCAGAGCCCATTATAATATAAGGAACCTACAGATAAATGCAGAGTAGAGGTCTTGCCATTGAAAATGCTAAACACAATGGTGTTAAGAGCTGCAAAACACTGTACCTGTCTTTTTGCCCTGAGTTCCCTTTGGCTGCCAAAGTAGAGTAGTATTTTCAACCCTGGACACCAGCGTTTCAATTCCAGCTCCCATTTCAATATGTTGCAGCCCCGAACAACAACAAGGTGAGGGCCCCAATTACCTACAGCAGAGAAAACACAGCAGTTAATAACAGAGACTCCTAATATCTACATCAACTGCTTGAAGAGACAATGACCACAACAAGCTTTGCGATCCTTATTTTCTCAGTACAAGCACCAGTAATACTTGAGATGATATACAGAATCATTAAGATTGAAAAGGACCTCTAAGGACCAAGTCCAACCTTCAGCCAGGTTGAATTTAACTACATGTGGCCAAATGGTCATTGAAGAATTTGTAAGGCTTTTCTCTATGAATAAGCTAGACTTCACAAGAATTCTGTCACCTGGAAGGTAACAGCAGATAGATCAAAAGGTGCACTTGAAAAGAAGGCATCCCTATGCCATACCATCTAAAGAAGTTTTTCTGACTTAATCTCACTCTGTGCATTAATCAGAGTCCTATATGGTTCATTAGAAAGAAAACGTGACCCTAGGCTACAATTCACACAGAAAATACTGGCCAGGTACTGAAAATTGTTCAGCAAATGAACTTACCTTCGTTACAAGCCAAGTGGGCAAAAAAAGCAATAATTTGTACTGTTTTTCCAAGCCCTGCCTCATCTGCCAGAATGCCATTGAGATTCTTCCTGTACAGCTTTGCTAGCCAATCCAGCCCAATCTTCTGATACTCTCTGAGAGGCCCATACAGTAGTGAGGGAGTATTGTATTTTACCTGTAAAGTAAATGATTTGACACTTTTTTGCCTGAGTTCAATTCCCAAAGCATGTCATAGAACACAGCTGTTATACAGTTCAGCAACTAGAAAACGTGTGTTGTAATTTTTTTCTGAAATCTGCAAAATCATTAAAACAACATTCTTTATGTAAAGTTAAGGACACAGTAGCAGAACACTCACCGCTGTTGTTATCCTAGAGCTGCCTTTCGGTAACAGTATTTCTGCTGCAGCAGCAACTTCTGCTATGTCACGCATATGTTTCTTTGGAGGACTTAATCTGTCTATAGTCTTGTGCTGGTCAATGCTGAGAAGGGAGTCTATGAGGACAACTTCTTTCTGAGGACTTTCCCTATCAGGGATATGGTCTTCCATTTCTACAAAACAGAAAAATTACTTTGGCATTTAAAATAAACTTAAGTATCAGTTTACAGAAAGGATTCGAGAGAGTAAGAATTCTGACATAGGTCCAAAAAGAGGTAGCTAACATTTAAAAAACAATTACATCATTTTCAGACTAGTTAAGCTAAAAATCAAAATAGTCTAAGACCAGGATCGTATACTGGATATTCCCATCAGCTAGGCTAACACTAGTTTTTCACAACTTCTAGGGAAGTCCTCTCATACTACTTAACACTATCCTCCTACATGTAATTGTATCACCACTTTAGTACAGAACATAAGGCAACTGTGCAACAGTAGCTAGCTATGAAGTGTGCTATTTAATTCAGAGTAGAGAGGGTCTTTGTTCTTCTGTTGTTGAGAATCTCACATCCTGACAGGCAAACACTACCCTTTTTTCATAAACTGAGATATGAAAAAACCCCAGAAATTCTTCACCACCATTATCCAAAAATACTTTGTAATAACAGGAATAAATATGATTTTTTTCTAAGGATCATTCCAAATGGCAAAAAAGCCACTGTACTTTGTCTATAACACTCTTCTTCACTTAAAAAAATAAAAGCAATTTAAATGTGATCCACTTAGTATTTGTTTTTACCCACTATTTAAATGCTTTTTAACAGAGAACTGGATAGACAGTCACCTTACTTTACCTTGCAAGTGAGAACAACTTCTACACAGAAAGTAATTTACCTTCCTCACTGCTATCCTCTTCACTGTCAGGCTTTGGCTGGGGCCAGTGAAAATTTTCTGCAAAGGCACCTTCGTACATCTTTAGTAAATCTTCCAGAGGCATTTCAGCTGAAGGTCATTAAAGGATGTAAGTTTAAAAACATCAAAACTTGTAACAATCTATACAGTTGTTTTTCATTTCATTATTCTTTTTGGAATTGTATAAAGCTACTTCTCTAATCTGAAGTTAATTGAAGAGGTGATCGCTGGGTGGATGATAGGCAGTATTTATCTAATGACCTTGATTACACAGAACACTTGGCACTATACCAAGCAGTGTGCTCACCCAGCTTGCTTCTTACTGTATTACAAACCCACCACCAAAATCACAGTACATCAGTGGTTAGGGAGTGGGAAGCATCAAATCCAGCCAAGTCACTGGAAGACAATGCAAGACTTCAAAGTTTTAAAACCAAGTTGTACCACAACCCCCTAAAAAGTATCCCCATGATGCCTTGTCTGATCTGTTGAAATGGAATGTACATGCTGGCGGAGGCCAATCAATGAGGAATCATCCTCATTAGGAACTTGGCTGACTGGCCAAGAGTTATAATCTCTCCAAGTGGCCACCTGGCTACAGCCACCAAGCTGCCAAAGAGACCAACAAACAGATTTCAGAAGGCCGTATTAATTGCCAGGTGGGCTTAGCTTAATGGGAAAGCTGCCTCTCAAAATCAGAAAGGTTTTACCATGACAAGCAAAGTGATTCCTTTCAGATACTTCACATAAATCAAGCCCAGCACTGCCCTTACTGTTACTAACAGCACTATCCCCAAAAGCCCTTCAAGGTATTTAAATGACCCTCAAGATCAGCACTTCAGGTCCTTTTCAGACCTATCAGATGGGTCACAAAACCCTTTGGAGATACACAGGGATTACATATGCCCGAACATACATTCAACTAATCTATAACCCTATTTACAAATACAGTAATTGATGCATGCTTTCACCTATTCTTTCAGAGAAGAATCACACCTACCTTCTTTGGCTAGATTAGACAATTCAGTTTGATGGTTTATGTTTCCCTCTTTAGCTTCTTGTTCTTCAATTGTTTCTTCTTCATCTTCCACTAAAATAAAAACCAAATACTAACTGTTGCATTCAAATTACACACCAACACAGAAAGTTTGTTATTACACACACCTGCCATGCACTAACACAGAATACACTAGCAGAATCCAAAAAGAATGAGACAGCTACACAGAACAAGAGGAAATGAAAACAACTATAACCAGAACTGCTACCGGAAAAGCAAAGTAGTACTTTCGCCTCAGGACAGGCGGACAGCACTTATTGCTAAGTGCTAGCTGATCATGATCACCAGACAGGTCTGTGTTAGAAACAAGATACAGATGTAATCACAAGAGAAGAACTGAAGTAGATTTGTTATTCAGTCTGAAAGCCTTTGAGGCTTGAGTTTAAAACTACCAGTAAGTTTTGAGAAAAAAAGAATGGACCACGAAGTTTTCACTGGAGCTCTTCTAAGGAAAATGTACTATCTAATTGGCTTCTTAAGCTCTCTGAGACGTCGATGAAACTTGGTATTTGGTTTGTGAAAAGTACTGCACCCTAGCAGGAACAGGCTGAAAACCTGTGATGTCAGAGTTTTAATATTCAACTTTCATACTGTGCTACAGATGCACAACTTTTTAAAGTGACTTACCTTCCTCATCAGTCAAAGATGTGCTTGCTTTTCTTTTCCTTCCAGATGATGAAGCACCCTAGCATTAAATAATTAAAAACAGACAAAGTTAGAGAGGTTTTTGGATTGTTGTTAAACAGAAGTGCCTTGCAATCACCACAACACTTAACACCTAGTATCTATCAGCGAAAACATGCAAAAACAGATCCTCTGTTTCTGCACTGAAGGTAGTGTGTCATCAGCCACTTCAAGGTTTGCGGTTCAAATGACTCAGGTCCAGCTGGCACAGTGCCACAATCCACTCCTTCCCTGACAATCACTACTGAGGCACAAAGTATTACCTAGGTTGGAATTCAGGACTCAATTTTCACTAGTCAGTAAAAAAAGGACATGACACATACCTACAATTGTTTCCTCTCAAATATCAAGCATACTCTCTGTGGCATGGTTTAGCCTGTGCACATTAACACTACCAAACAGAGAGGCCAGAATTTGTGCTGGCAACACATGCTAAGGCTCATTCCTAATGGAAAATTCAGATTCAGGTATTCTGCTTGGTGAGAAGGGAGCATTTCAGCACACAGACATCAGCTGTGCCATGCCAGACAGCTCAAAGCCTTAAAACAATCACTCTTCCATTTTTTCCCAATTGAAAAGATGTAGCCAAGGAATTCTAGCGTACATTTCATCTCAGACAAAAGGTTGCAGTTCATAACCAGAAAAAATAAAATCTGTGCTTATGACTTATGACGTTTAATTGTCAGGAACTACACAGCCACCTGCTGATCACCACAATGTATTTAAAGAAAAGATTTCACATTTACCAGAATATTTCCACATAGGCAGTTGTATTTAAACCAATTTGATCGGGTCTGTAAGAAATATATGACTTACCATTTCACTTTCTTTTTCCAAGAAAAGACTTTCTATAGATTTTGTCTCCTTATCTGGAAAATTATTATACATTATTACATGCATTAGTCACTTAGCAATTTTATGTTTCTTATGTGAAATTTTTAAGGTACTTAACATGAAACACAAGAAATATTAACAAAATGTAGCAGAACAACATAAAAAATGCTGTAACGCATTGTCCAGGTCTGCTCACAATCTATTATTAGCATCTCACAATTCTATTACCCACAAGATTAAACTCCAGTGAGTGAAATTATGGAAAACAATAGCATGAAAATTTATAATGGATTTCTTTCTAAAAGGAATACAACTACCTTTCCTTGAAGTTCTCTTTAAATTCAAAGCTTTTCTCCTTTTCTCTTGAAATTCAATTTGCAGTTTTATTTCAACAACCTGAAATAGAAATCAGGTCTAATACAGTACTTATATTTTAGATAAAAATTACTGAGAATGAAAAACCCAACAGGACTTGCACTAGTATTAATTATTAAGTGCATGTTTTACCTACCTGTTCAATGTTAGACCAGAAGTACTCTATTTCTCTAGCAATTGATGCAGCAATTCGCCGTAGTTTGTTTTGTTCTTCTCTTCTAGCTCGCTCTTCATTAAGTTTCTTTTCTTCGTGATAACGAGCCACAGTTCTTACCATCTAAAATACCATGAAAGATAGTAAAATTAAATTAATTTGAAATACACATCATTACCGCATCTATATTATAATAGTTAGCGGCAGCCAGATGTTGCCCATAGCTTTACAGACTTAATACTTGCCTCCAATATTTCAATTCTTACCAGGTCAGTTAAACAACAGACTCAAAAGAAAGTGGAAAAAGGAGAAAGAAGATCTATAACTGAGCAATCAAACAGGAAACTCTTATTTCACTCTCAATAGACTAAAATTAGCTGCAAATACACAGAAGAAACCTTCTTTTCAGGCAGCACACATTAAGTTGTAGAAATCACAACCACAAAATGTCAGACCAAAGGTAACATGAGTTTTCAAGTTTACATACACAAGTGTAAGAGCAGTCAAGGGCTGTAAAGACTAACTCCACTGCAACCTTTAACTCAGCAGGTTCCTAAAACCTTCACTTCCAGAAGTCTGAAGCATACTGCCCAGAGAAGGATAATTTATTTCATATCTGCCCTTCCTGTTTCTCTTATTTTTAAAAACCTAATAGTTGCCACAATTAGAATAAGTGGTTCACATCCAGACTTAAACGATATTTAAATCTATTTAAATTACAGTCTTTATTTAGAAAATTGTACCTCTATTTCAATTATTTCAATGGTTTGATTATAAGGATGAGTACACAATAGAAAACAACGTGGCAATTTAAACTAATGATGTTCAGTTTCTGTCTCAATTATCCCAAACTGGTCATAAATGTAGTTAAAGAAGACACAACATTGCTAGAACCCACTGCTTACTGTAAATAAATTGATTTTAAATATTTCATCTCACACCACCTCAATTTTCATTCCATCACTGACTTAATTATTCCCACTAGGTTTTTTTCTTCCTCCATGGAAACAATCCTCTCCCATGCTCTCCTAACAACACCATGGCTTCTCCTTCATCTTTTTCAGAGACTAAGAATGGAGAATCAGCCAACCACACCCAACAGAAGTCATTTGCAAAATTCTGTATTCACTCTTCTTTAAGAGAGAATAACTAATTAGTGAGACAGGCACAAAAGCCATACATTTTAAGTACAACACAGACAACATACTGACTGGGTCCCCTAAGCAAACTACTTTGTACCCAGAGGAATAATGTTCACAAAATCCAAAACCATTATTTGCATCCACAATTAATACAATTATCTAGAGGGTTTCAAATGTTAAAATGTCCAAAGCCAACAACACATTTCCTCATTTAAGTAGAAAAATTAGTTCATATCACTTCTATCTACAGAAAAAAAAGAGTGCTGAAATAATGTTCATCAAATACCTTCTTAGCAGTAGCCATTTTCCACTTTCTCTCTTGGGCAAAATCTGTTGCCATCCACTGCATTTCTTCCAGCAAATAATCCCAATGAGATTTTGGTCTTGGAGCCTCTTGGAGTTTGGGAAGTCGCCTCAGGGACCATAAACCTTCCTTTCTCAGTTCTGCTATTCGCTGATGGATTTGATTTTCCTTGAAAAGAAGTGCATACATTTACAACAAAACTGCAGAAAGCACAAAAAATAGTATCCAAATAGAAAAATAGTAATTGTTCCCGCTTCATCAATGGAAAATTGCCAAAGTCAGCTTATACGTAAAAACAGTTAAAAGTACTTCAGCCTGTATTACAAGAGGATCAAAAAGGCTTGCTGGGCAGCACAAAACAAAAAAGGCGCAAGACCAATGCAAACTGCAATCAAACAGCACTTTACTTTTCCCCACAAATTGAAACTGTGGTTGTACTTATTCACAATAATGGATAAATTAATAGTATTAATAATGAAGATACACCTTCATAATTAATACACCCTGATATTGTAAACAATAAATTCTCTACGGTATTCCTGTTAAAGAAGCTCAACTGCACCACCAGGTAGCTATAAGAATATGGTTGCAGTCATCTCTAATGAGCAGACAGTATCAAGCAAATCCCTGTCTGTAAAGCAAACTGAAAAAAAACAGCCAAACCAAAAAAACCGAACACCTTACTCCTACAATAAACAACCCACTTTCATTACTCAAACACATCTCATGTTATCACTCATGTGTTGACTGTTCATAAGTATCAGAAAAACTCAAAAAAATTTACCAGCTTCACTTGCTCAGCAAGCTTGTCTTGAGAGTTGTCCTGTGGTACTACTGCAGCATTCTGAGCTGGACTTTGTGTCTTAGGTGCTGCTGCTGCTGTTGCTGCTACTGCTAAGCCTGGGGGTTTTGATGCAATGGGAGACAGGGACTTGTTAGTTGCTGGAGAGGTCCTGTTTGTTTGTACTGTATATGTAGAAGGTGGTGCTGTGCCTGTGACAGTCACTGGCACAATGGATGAGGTAGGTGGTAGTGTATTTGCTGTAAGACGCTGCGAATTCTGAGCAGGATCTGCAGATGGTCGTGTCAGTGTCACAGTCTGCCCAAGAAACACATTTGTTAGTGACGAGGTTTAGGATATGATACTGTCTTAGTCTACACTACAGCAGAACACAACACAGCCTAATTAAAAAGTACACCTGCACTTCTGTAAGGAAAGGATTTAAGTATCCAGTGCAATTTTAAAAAAATTAACATTTTCCATGTATTTATAGGAAGATAATAATGTTCTTAGTTTTTACTGGATGTGGAAACAAACAGTTACATACCTGCTGCTGTATTGTAGCTTGTGGCTGTGACACTTGGTTCACTGTCTGTCCTTGCACATGGATTGCTGGTGGCACCTGCTGTTGAAGTGGTGCTGGAAGTGGAGCTGAAGTCAAGGGTACACTTTGAGGCTGGATCTTCACCTGAACCTGAGGCTGAGCTGGAGATTCCACTATCTGTGGTTGTTGTTGTGAAAGCTGCAGCGCAGCCGGGAGAGGCGTCATGGGGGCATTTACGGGTTGCAGCCTCCCTGGTAGCTGCGGTGGAGGTGTATGCAGACTTGCTGCATTCTGCACAGGAGGGCCCTTCGATGGGTCATACTGCTGCTGGCTCTGCTTCTGTCCTGTCAGCTGCACGGTTTGAGGAGTGGGAGGCATTCCACCTACAAAGCAAAAGGAAACATGGCACAAATGAAATAAAGATGTCTGATGTTCTTTGCTGGTGTAAAGAGAAAATCAACTGCAAATAGACTAATTTGTTACTTACTTTGCCACAAGACACCATCACTTGAAAATACCACATCACAATAACAAAATAAATCACCATTACAATAAACAACAGAGTATTTCATGCACAAAAATTTGGAGCACAGCAACTATAAGAAAACCCGTATCATTCTACATCTTCTGAGTTTATTACAAAAAAAATAAAAAAGGACCGGTGAGCTAAAGGAATTTAACCTAAAATAACAGCACCAAGACTAAATACTATTTAGCTCTTAACACATTCACACTAACACATTCTAAAGCTCTGCATGACTAATGACTACAAATTTGTTGTGATGTTGCAAATTAGGAGGCTTTTTTTTCATAAGTCATTGGCTTGGGTCCAGAATTCTCAGATTCAGCCATTTTGCATCAGCACCTGTGACGTATTTCCATGCCCACATGCACTTTTGGAGCCCGTCACTCAGCTCCTCGAAAGAACCAGGCATTGCATACCAAGTATTAATTTACATGGAGAAGGGTGTGGTGGGACTAGGATCTTGGAAGGCCAGAAGCTCCAAGTTTCTAGCCCCATCACAAACATCTCCTTGTTAAATTAATGTGCAATTGGCATGTGGTGACACAGTACCTTGTGCCGTTGGCATTAGTTGTTGAAGAGGAACTCCTGAAGCCACACCCGGGTGCTGAAAAACCATCCCATGACGGCCCACTTCAATTCGTGGTCTCTTAGACGAATCTGTGATATTCAAATTCCATTTATGGCATGGTATAATGGAATGGGTTCAATTTTACAAAGCAAACTACTACACATGATTCCGACATCAGCTCAGAAGGCTACAAATACTATGCATGTGTAGCATTTATGAAGAACATGCTCCAAGGGCATACATTCAGGTTGGCCATCTCCTATCTTCTCAGAAAATTAACCTAATAATGTCTCCATGCCTGCCAAATCCAGTCCTATGTATTGTGAGTGGAGTGTGTGCTTCACACAGCACCATTCACAATAGATAGTCCTAAGAATGTAGCAATTCCCGAGGTGAGGCAAAACTATTTCATGAGTTATAGAAGGTGGGCTCCATTAACTGTTTGGAAAAAAAAAAAGCAGCAAAGGTGAAATTCTGTCTGTGGAACATACCTGCTGGTGCAAGTGCCTGCTGTCTCTTAAAAGCTTCAATCTCTATGGTGTTCACAGTCGCCGTTACCGGAGTCCCTGTATGCGTTTGCTATCAGAGAAAAAACAAATCACAAAAGTTCAATCTGTAGATAGTCTAAGGCATTTCCAAATGGACCTCAAAAGGCCAGCCCAGAACAAGTCCTTCAGAACAGTTGTGCAACAAAGAAAACAGGACTCATCTGACATCTGCTCTGAAGTACTAGATGTCCATAACGCACAGATACTCTTCACTGAGTGGAAATTTTGAAACGGCAACTAAACTGATTAAGCTGTTTCCATACTACTGGTTTTCAAAATGATACAAAATCCAGGAAAATGGGATGTGTGAAAAACAAAATTAATCAATATTTATTTATTTAATAAAAAATGGAAATTTTCATTAATTACCCTTCATCATTTGCTTACTGCTGCAATGAAGTCAAAATGGCATATTCATACAGTCAGGTACCATTTTTATTGCATCTCTATACAAAAATCAAACACCGTGGCTTCATTACGGGATTAATTAGAAGGGAAATTAGATGAGGAAAGAGAATTTAGGCATAAATTCTACCATAACTAACAAAACACAAAAGTAAGAAATGAGAGTTAATATGCTTCTGAAAGCTGATCTTTTTCACTCTGGGTAAAACATCAGTAACATACAAATGAACTCTCATCCTGACGACAGTTTATTTGAGTCTCCACTGCTGCTACTCTCAGGACAGAGCTCCGTGAGAGTTAACGAAACATTTCAGAAAAAACTGCTAAGACTCAAAAGATAAAGTAAAAGAAACTCAGTCAAGCCTTACAAGCTCCAATTCCAGTTATCCAAAAGCCAGGGTTGTACTTGTTTGTACAGCTGGCAAAACGAGAACCATGAAGGAACTCTATGAGGAGAAACACAATATTGACATTGTACGACACCCAAGCTCATCAGAAATTACCAGACGTTTGTCTGAGGATAAAACATCACACACCTATGAAATTACAAACCTGGTGGAGTGTTAGTGATATTGAAAGGCAAAAGAAATTGTTAGCGTTTAATTCAGCAACTCAAAAGTTTAGCCTCAGTGAGACTGCACAGTGCCTGAGAACCTTCCTTTTAAATTACAACATTTTATATCAGCAACAATGTCAGACAATACATCCCACATCATCCTTTCAACATCAAACTGAGGAAGCAGACTCACATACAGGACTATTGAAGGAAACTAGTTCAATCTATGACAATTTCCACGCTCTCTGGGACCTGACCACTACTGGCAAGTACTTATTAATGTCCACCAGTGCTTGTGTAAGCCTAAATCCTTTCAGTGAGCTTCCAAGTCATAATTTTTAAATTGACCTCAATATTTAGCCATGTCATATCAAATACTAAGATCATGGTTTGAGTTGGAAGGGATCTTTAAAATCATCTAGTTCCAACCCCCCTGCCATGGGTAGGAACATTGTTGTAGGAAACTAAATATGACAAATATAAGGGCTACTCCAAGAAAGGTCTTACGAGACTCAGAAAATACAACAGAGAGTTTAGGTTTGGCAGCCTCTACATCCCCAAAAATGAGATAATTTAGCACTTAAGTTCTCCAAGAGGAATTTTCCCATGGTGAGCACTTTTACCATATCAATGTACAGGAAGGGTTTGCAAATGTAGTGAAAAGATACTATAAATGTAACAAAGACAGCAATTTCCCAAAAGAATCTTCTTGTTTATTCTTCTGATTTTCAATACAAATTCAGCCAGCGTAAATTAAGCCTTAGGAAACAAACACCAGTCTGTATTGAAATGAACTGCAGCAGTCATAATCCTGCATCTTCAGTGCTCCATTGTCTGGCATTAATAAACATAGCTAATACCACCTAAACTGAATGGTTTGGTTTCAAACACTGCTTTTTGAGATGAATATATCTCATGCCACTTAGATTCTACCAATACCTAGAAATTAATATTTAATCTCTTTCCTGCTGTGCGGGCATTTGTGGCTACTGTAGAAATACGGCCACAGCCGTGAATTCTAGGTTTAAGAATCTCTCACTCATATAAACCCTTAACGGACATGGTTCACTGCCATCTCACAGTCAGTACAGATTAAGGTTAAAACGTCTATCACAGTGCAGACAGTCCAACAGCCAGTGTCTGGCAGAGCATCATCTTAGACTTTTATAGCACTTGCAAAATGAGACATAAAAAATTGTTTTGCACAATGCTACTGAATTAATTAACACATTCAGTTTCTGTCATCAAATGCTTTCTGGGATGTCAATTTAAGAAAGTATGTTCTCCAAGACCTGCTTCAAATGCCATTTATTTCACCTGTGTGACCATGTGTAGCTTCAGGCTGCATCACTATTTTAGGACTTTTGACTGACATTTTCTCAAGAGAATGACTGCCAGCCATCTGCTTGACTACCACATAATTTAGGTCAAACACTTCAAAGATGTTGTGACTTTATAAACCGCAGTCACATACAGCTAATATAAGGCTAAAATTGTCCTAACTTTTAGTTAAAATAATTCAGTTCTCTGAGGTGATGATTCTGTAGCACACTCTCAACCACCATCCTGAGGGCTGCACTTAACACACTCAGATTTGAATCATGCTGCTGATCAGGACACACTGTTTCTCTATCACAGAATGGTTTGGGTTGGAAGGCACCTTAAAGGTCTTCTAATCATAACCCCCCTGACACAGGCTGCGATGCCTCTCACCAGATGTGGTTGCTCAGAGCCCCATACAACCTGGCCTTGAACACTTCCAGTGATGGAGTAGCCACAACCTCCCTGCGCAGCCTCTTCCAAGGCTTCAGCACCCTCAAAGGGAGGAATTTCTTACTAAGGTCTAATTTAAACATACCTTCTTTTAGCATGAAACTACACCCCTTCTCCTAGCTCTAGAGTCCCTCAAGAAAAAGTTAAAACTCTTCTTGTTAACACCCTGTGCTAAAAGGTATTACCACAGTGAGACACAGAGTGCTGTACATCTTTAGCATGTATCGGCTAGTTCCTCTGAGCCAGGTCTGAAACAGTACAGTACTTTCTAAAGCACTTCATCACACATGCAGCTATAGCTTGGCAATAACCCTAATCTCTGTGATAAATAAATTGATGTAAAATTACATATTTTAAATAGCTTAGATGAAGGCCTGGCTACCTAAGGAGACTTCCAAGACGTCAGTATTTGCCATAACAAAGAGTTCTCAGTGCAAGCCACTTTTCTATTTGTAAAATGTCGCAGTGAACAGTGTTGCTACACAGAGGAATAAAACTTGTTTTCCAAAACCTAGATGAAGGCAGTACAGACCGTCCAGCTGCCATGGTACAGCATAGTAACTCACCCTGTAAGATATGCTAAAGTACACATGTAATCGAGCTAAAAGGTAAATGTTTAAGGTGCAGAAATTAGGATACATAAGCAAAGGTACCTGCCTAATACAGAGTCAAAGGCAGCTGCATAAACCCACAGATGACTGGTTTTAAAGGTTGTATCATTACTGATCCATACAAAATATGTAACTGATTATCGCATTCATTTCTTTACTTTGCTCTGTATTCTCTCATGAAAAATTAAGGTAAACAAAACCAAAATAATCACTTCAATCTCTTCTTCCCAACATTTATGGCAGAGCTAATGGAAAGCAATTAGTTGTTTTTTAAAAAGAAACTGTCAGAGGGTTATGATTATTTAAAACATTTCAGGGAAGGCAAATCCAAAACCTTTTGTAGCCATACTCAAAACCTTTAACAGATAAGGAAAAAAGAAAAGAAATTTAGAAGAAATCCACAATTACAATGCCACAGACAAAAGAAACCATATTATCACTATGCAGAATGCACAAATGAACCAAATGCATTAGGGAAACAAAAGACAAACAAACCGAAGTGAAAACATTTAAGCTGAAAGTTAATGAAATAAGCCAGCAACCTGGAGACAAAGATTTAACTTCCTCAAGGCTTTATTAATACTGATGCATTCGAAGATTTCAAAGGTTTGGTTTTTTCGTTTTGTTCAGATGATAAGGGATGGGCTCTTGGGAAAATTCTAATTCATCTAAGAAATACCAAATCTGAATGAAGAAAAAAAATCTGGGATGAAACTACATTTTAGAACCATTGAAAAGTACCTGAAATGGTTGCTGCTGGGATGAAAAAGCAGCAGAAACATTTGGAGGAAGCTGGGTTGCTATAGCAACAGGAGTACCAGTCTGCCCATCCTTTCCTGTCACAACCTTTACCTGAGAGAAATATTTTGGGAAAAAAAAAAGAAGGGAGAATCATTTTCTTTTTAAAAGTTTTCCTTTTTTCTTCTTTTTTTTTTTTCAACTGTTCAACACACTCATTTTGTACTGATGGTACCTCACTGAAGAGGGGATTATAACTAAACCACCACCAGTGCAGCTTGATTTGAGCACATGCTGGTTTTGAAGAGTTCTGCTTCACTTTTAATAGCAGAACAAAACACAGCCTTGGCTATTTACAGTGACTTGCCATCACTGGAAACCTTTTCTGAAATCCAGTTATCATAAAAGCGTGATTTAAATTTAATGATTGCTGTTCCTAACAGACAACAAGTTAGCATGACAGACAGTTTGAACTTAAGAGAGCTCCAACATTTATTTAAGCAATGAGCACAGCCACCATTCGCTCTCCCCTTGGATTCCACAAGTGATCAACCTTTCCAGCCAAGGGATGAAGCACGTTGCTTTAGCAGAAAGTAAGAAAGAGAGGGGGAGGGGGAAATAAAAGATAAGACAAAAAAATACAAAGAAACAACATACTCAAAAGATGTCTTAATCTTTCAAAAGGTTTCAACATTTGAAAACACATAAAGACTTTCACTGTTGCACTTGGAAAATTCTTGATCAGTCAAACAGACACAACAAACAAAAGACGGTCAGAGGAAGGCAGTGAAAAAAGGCAGGAAACCCCAAACCCAAAAGCCTGAGGGGCAGAGTCTCAACTGATGTAAACCGCAGTAGCACCACCAGCTCCTTTGGAATTTACACCCGCTAAAGATCTCTCAAAATGTGCATTAAAAATACCTTGTATTTCAGCGGACAAACACACAACCCAACAAGAACACCTAAACAATTTGACAAAATAAAAACCAGGTGAAAAAATACTGTATGTCCATTGTCAATACATTACAACAGGCTAGCTTTTATGCTACTATAGATAGAAATTATTCTTTCAGAATTATCAATAACTATCGCAAGCAGAAATAGATTGTTTCCTTGTCAAGATGCACAAAGTACCGAACAAACTGAATTTGCACTGTTCCACTATTAACATTTTCCACCAACTCAAACTTAAGATGTGATCGCTAATGATTCACACCAAAGATAGGCATCAATCTGCTCTGAAGACACTCAACTCTAACAGGTATTTCAAAGCAATATCATTTTTTTTTGATTACATAACCAGTTTGGTTTGGCCCTTTACACACTGCCAACTATATTCACATACTTATTTATAAACATTTTAATAGTTATTTACCCTGTTGCAACCACCTGCCCCTGGGGCTTGCAGGTAAGCTGTGCATAGGACAGGCACTGGTCCAGCACCCACAGCTAAGAGCTACACCAATGGGTACAACCAGGCAGAAAAAGTTCTGACAAGCTTGTTTCAAGTCCTTTGCCATTAATCAGAGAATTCAAATTAGCTAAATGCCAAAAGTTAACATGGTAATGTCTAGTCTGTAAGTGCTATTGGCTTAATCATTTAGACAGCAACACATGCACAGAACTCAAAGACAGCCAAATTAACCTGATTCATTACCCATATACATTGTGATTCGTATGTTCTCTCTGAGTAATTAGATTAATTCAGAGGTTTTGTTGGCCATTACAACACTGCACTTCAGTAACATCCACACTCAGAAGTCACATGAGTCAGATAAAGATTAACCTCTTAGAAGACATTTTCCTTGTTCTTTTTTGGCTTGTGTAAGTGAGTTTTAAACCACGATTCCTAGTCATCTCATTCTGATACTTAAAAACAGCTTCCACACAACTGCCATTATTACACATTTGCCGGCTTACACACTAACCAGGACAGTGAAAGCTCCTGTCACTCTCTAGTCAGTCTTTACAGACATACACCTAACAGCATGCTCAAACTAACCTGTCAAATTGCACTGGCTAGCACAACTGCATTCTCTCAGACGTACTACTTAGAGAAAAATAATTATACTTCCTCAAGTAAAAATGATTTCTTCACATACTGTCACATTCTTTAACACGATCCAGGTGCCACAACTACTACATCTATGATTTTACTACAAAACATTAACCAATTTCTTACCTCATCATTGATGACCTCAGATTGTTCTTCCTCTTCTTCTTCCTCCAGATCCAAGTCATTTTGTCTCAGGTATGCTTGCAGTGGAACACAATGTTTCTTCTTAAAAGCCAAAAAGTCCATCATATTCCCTTGAAGATGTTGTAGGAAAAACAGTTCAATCAAACATTCCTTAAAAGTTTCCTTTAGAATTTCCATCTGCTTGTGGTGATGATCCAAACACTGCTTTCTCATCTGAGCAGTCTCTTGGTTGGCAGGAGGAATCTCCTCCAATTTTTTTGGTTGTTTTTTCACTGCCGTGCTAACTGTAGGAGTAAGAGGAAGACTCGACAGCCCCTGTGGTACAGTGGCCCGTGAAGGACTTGTTGGAGGAGGTGGTGATGTCATTCCAAATGCACTAGGTCCTCCAACTCCTGCTATCAATCCTCCAGAAGTCCTGTCATATCCAATAGGTCTACCCAGCTGCTGTCCTTGAAGCACTTGCTGCTGCTGTTGCATAAGTTGCCCCTGTATAATATTGCTGATTTGTGGTGGCAAGCTAGTCGTCGTAATGTGGCCTGGGCTAGTCAAAGACTGCATGTTTGCCCCACTAGCTACAGGACTTTGAGGACCAAGATGGTGAATGGTGCCACCAGACTGCGAATGAGGTTGTGACAGCCTGCGTTCCCTTACCGTAGCAGGTGTCCCAGAAGATGGAAGCTGTACTTGTGCAGCAGTCCCTTGAGTAATTTGTGCAATTCCTGGTCCTTCTTGGTAGACAAAGTGTCCACCATTTGAAGGACTCAAGCTGATTTGCCTCACAAGCACGCTAGCGTCCACAAACCCTCTAGTAGGACTCTGGCTGCACATACCCAGGCCAGGACCTGGAGTGCCTGCTCGCACATTTGGTAACGCCTGCACAGGTACAGGGTTAGGCTGTGTAGGGCTTTGAGACTGAACTTGCTGAGGCAGTGGTGACGTGACTTGAATATACGATGGTGATCCATGCTCAAACCGCCTCTGCTGGGGACTGAACTGGAAACTCGGCGATGTTGGGTTTGGAATTGGCAGTGGGGTCAGTGTTATCTGCTGGTTTCCTGAAGCCACTGGCCCAACATTCTGCAGCGTGATGTTCACATTCTGCCCAGCTACTGGACTTCGACTCATTATAAACTGCTGTATTTGGTAACTGGGAGACTGGGGTGCAGATGGACTTGCAGATGGTGCAAAAGAAGCTGCAGGGGACTGGGGTAAATTTGCCTGCTGCTCTTCTCCCTCACTGCCTGTAAAGGACCTGGACCGCTGGAGCTGGCGCTGGGCATTCTGAGGACCGTTACCATGGTGCATCCTCACTGTTTTAAGGTTGGTTGGTCTTTTTCTACAGTAAATTCTGAAGAAAAATGTAAAAAACAAATATTCAGGGAAAGTAAAGATATTTCTGTAAATGAAACTATTTAGTTACTGTTCAGAAGGCTCCCCTTGAGTAAGAACTCCATTACCCTGTCTCTGTAGTTTTTTACAGAGTTTTATGCCCTCAGTCAAGTAACTCTAAACCACCACAAAAGCTGGATCATTTAAATCACTCAAACACATCTCTAGCCAAACAAGTGCTATTGAGTAGTTTTACAAATAGTGCATTCCTCTTAGCTAAGTCAGAATGACTTCAAGTAGTTTAAAAAACCAAACCTTACACTTTTTGCCTTTCTGCTCAACTTCATGAATCGGCAGTCCCCAGTATCAAAAGAATCTGTGCTCAGTATTTCTAATGTTTCAGTGCTTTTAACACCTATCATGATGCTGTGAAAACACACAATTTCTTAAAATGTTGCATTAAATGTGTGTTTCTTCAATAAAAATTACAAGTACTATAAAAAATGGATACAGACTATTCAACATTATTGTTCTCATTATGGAATTAAAATTTGGATGAAAAATCTCCCTTACTAAACCAGACGGTCTTTATGTTTGAAAAAATAAAAAAAGTGCATCACACTTAATAAACTCTACCTTTTCTTTCCTTCAAGCCACTGAAGAGATGAAAATTAACCCAAAGCCACATGTCACTTAAAATCCTGTTTATTGATCCAAACTACCCAGAAATCCCAAAACGCTGTTGTTTTATTTTAATCACTGAAAAAAACCTGCCACTCACAAGCACTGACAGGTACAGGTTCAGTGTCACACAGCAGTCACAGCACAAGAAAAAATATGTGATGTATTATTTTTCGAAATCTCCTTCTACTTTTGAAATCAACAGCCCTGTTTTGGGTATTTCAGACCAAACAAACATGCGCACCAGCGCTGACATCCCCCGCTGCTTCCAACTCCAGGCTGGTTACGAGCAGCAACAGGCAGACCAGGGCCGGGACAGGCTCCTGGGCTCGGTCCATCGCTCCCTCTCCTCAGAGCTCGAAACTGAGAGAGATCCCGCAGTTGGGCGGGAAGAAAACGCCAATGCCGCTCCACACAGACGCCTGTTCCAACAGATTTAATAACGCGGCGACACTTGGTGTGGTATTGTGACTCTTTCACAGCTCTGAGAGATAACAATTAAGATTCTAACGATATCATGTATCGCCGGTAATAAGGTCCTATTATTTTAATTACCCAGACCTCGCTAACACTCGGAGCCGCGTAAAAACACCCCAGTAATTACGCGCCGATAAGGAAGCGGCACTGGGGCCTCTGTCCACAGGGGGCCGGTGCTGCCTTTTGTGTGCGACCCCGACCGGGGAGATGGGCCCGGCTGGGCCCAACCGAGCTCGCGCTGAGCCTTCCCCAAANCGGCCACGATCAGTCCTGTCCTGCGCGCTCTTCCCAACAACACTGGGCCCTGCGCGGGGAAGGCCCGTTCCGCCGCTGCCGGACCCACCGTCAGCAGGACCGGAACCGCCGTCCCGAGGCCTGCGAGGACGTGAGGCGGCGAGGAACGAAGCAAAGCCCGGCCGTCCCCCACGGGCCCCACTTACCGCAGGCGGCAGGGCCAGTTTCCATTCGCTCCCGGCAGGAAGCGGGGGTGGGGGGGCGGCCGCGGCGGCGCCGCTACCAGCGCCGGCAGGAGACAAACCGCGACACCCCCCTCCTCGCACCGCGGCCTCCGCCTGCACCGCCTCCTGCGCCTGCGCACTGCGATCCCCCCCGGAGCGGGAAGCGGACGCAGGAGCTGTGGCCACAAGAAGGGCAGCAATGACACTCAGGAACAGACAAGAATTAACAACTTTTATTTTGTGATAACCGCTCCACCGCCATTTCTGTATCCAAAATTCCTTTCGAGAGATTAAAGGAAGGAAACCTGGAGAGTGACTTCTTACGAGGGACTCTAGTGAAAGAACAAGTGGAATGGTTTCAAACTACAATACGGGAGATTTAGATTAGATTTTAGCAATAAATTCCTCCCTGTGAGGGTGTTGAGGCACTGGAACATATGGCCCAGATTGGCTGCGGCAGTGGCCCTACCTATAGCAGGGAGTTGGAACTGGATTAACGCTGATGTCCCTTCCCACCTGAACCTTTCTGTGATTCCTGAGTCAGTGTAAAATTCCACAGGAAATCTCCACAAGTTACAGGTGAATGACACACTGCTTCCTTCCTCTCAAGCACTGAAAAGGAAGGAAAAAAGTAACCTAGTGCTACTCCTGATTGCATTAAACTGTCACCAAAAAGGAAAAACCAACAAAAAAAATAGCACAGCAATCAAGAAAATACAGCTTCCACTCTCAGTTCTCTTTTCCTAATCAGACACTTCACACATTTTAGCATGAACTGCTACAGATGCTGTATGCACTGAACACAGGCTGCCCCACAGCTCTGTTCTCCTGGAGCTGCTGCCAGGGTGCATCAGTTAATGGTTGATGACCTTCATGTTCTTTCCCAACCTAAATGATTCTATGATTCTATTTGCCAGGAAGTCACAGGCTAATACCAGGACTTGGTTCCTAGAACCATCTAAAATAAAAAGTTCACATGGATATTGATTACTACATCAAAGTATTGAGAAAAAAACAAGATAAAACTGAAATAAGTGACCATATACAAGGTAGCACTGTTTAAAATTCTACACAATTAACTGAACTTAAATAATACAGCATGTGGGGATGTACCATTTTCTAAAGAAAGACTTATTGAGAGACTATTCGCCAATCATTTACTCTTATTGTCACTACATTTTGAAGTGAGCAAAGATTTGGAGATTTATTGTCAATAGCAAAATGTAAACTGAACATAGTTATCTGGTATCAAAAGCATCTGCACAACTGTCATTAGAAGCATGGTTACAACTGATCCTGTCAAGTGCTGCTGCTTCAGAAATGTGGTACCATGGACACTTGCTGTAACAGTGCTATGATCTGAGAGAATGTATGTCCTGAAGTGTGAAAGTGTCATAAAATATGTGGTATTTTTAGTATTTGCAAGTGTTCCAAAGTCATCACATAAGAGTGTGTGAGGTTTTAATAAATTCCTCCAAATGAGGGTGATAAATACACTGAAATCATACAATTACATTACCATAAAATTATACTTGTCCAGTCCATACACAGAATACCTTTTCCAGCATCACAAAATCCACTCCAGGAAGAAGCCCTAAATCCTTTATGAACAAGTTCATCTATAATTATTCTTTCATTATTATTCTGATATCTTTGAACAAGACTGTATTTTTAAAGTGAATATTAAGTCCATCAGCTCAGATTCAGTCCATCACCTGAGCTCAGATAAAATGACATTCTCCCGCTACTCACCATCTCAGTTCTCCAAAACTGCTGTGTGCTACACGCATCCACAGCAGAGCCAAAGCAGACACCAGTGAAATATATTTGTGCCTAAACAAAACCATAACAAATCACCAATCAGGCCACCAGACCGATTAAACGTTAACTCTGGGCAAAAATGCCATTAACAGTGAAAGGAAACTTACAGAAACCTATTTGAGGAATTCTTTTTCTAGTAGTCATTGTCATCGATTCAAAATTATTCATGCAGATTTGAGTACACTAGGAATTCTGAGCTTTGCCATAGGTTTGTCTAACACGAAGAGGATAACCACTTATGTTCTGGAATAAATAGATTAAGACTTAGTTACCAAAAACAACTAGTCTGAAGTGCCCTGTTTCAAGGACTGTAGTTCACAGTGGTCTTGATCACAGACAATTCATATCTTGCCACTTAAAGAAAAGTTAAATACCTCTCCTTCCCTGGTTTTAATGTGCAGATATTGTGAAGCGATACATCACAGCATTAAGGAAATTTGTATTCTTCAGAGTATGGAAACTGTAATAAATAGAACCTATACTAGTCACATTGTTTTGTGTTTGCTTTCACAGCATTTGCTTTCAAGCTATTCAAAGTTCTAAAGTACAGTTGTGATTCTGGTTACTAAACACTCATGTGGCCAAACTAACAGTACTGAGGAACTAAAAAAGAACAATACCAAAATAAAGACCCCAAGTCTTCAGAATTACTCACCTTTCCTTCTGCACCTGCAGATGCTGCTACTGAGCTTTGCTCTTCCATCATGTTTACAATATTCTTGGACCCACCTGGCTGAATATACTTGTAGTTTTTAATGTCTTCTGGGAAGAAAATTTGTACCCTTTAAAATACTACCCCTTATCACAGCAAACATGTTAAGAGCAGTAAACCACTACCTTTACTGACTAATAGACATAGCAGGGCCAGTCAAACTGAGTTTTCTGTCTTGGGCAAGATCCTCATCCCAGTAAAGGGAAAGGGAAATAGACCTAGCTGCTAATTAGAAACCAATGTGGTTTAGTTCACAATAACAAAACATTCAGCGCTCTCAAACAAAAAATTTCTAAATAATCAAAAAATAAAATCTGCTAACATCTGGGGGTTTCTATTTAATTTTTACTCATTACTCAGAAAATTAAATACAGTCACTTAGCTTGCTGACTTTCTGGCTTTTTTGTTCATTTAAAGTAGGAAATGATTCCAGGAAATTCAATGTGTTATTTTTCAGTTGGCTTAAGCTGTTCAGAAAAACATTGTGACACATTCCTAGTTAGTTAGCTTTTCAATTAGAAATGCATAAATAACCTGCAATTTAAAATGCAAGCAGAAAAGTACCCAAAATAATCAATGTGTGTATTTCACTTGCAAATAATGACACCATAATTAAGGTATAAAAGAAATCTCAGGACTAAAAACCTGACATTCTGCATTCTGGTTCCTGGTCCCACTAGTATCACTGCTATTGGCTTCCATTTTTCTAACTAAAAAAATTACAGAAAAGAATCCCATCCAAGTTAAAATGGAGAGTCCTGACTGGTAAGGATGTTCTGCAGAAGTAGCCAAAGGGAAAAGGAAATGCTCAGAATCTGACAAAACTCAGAATGCTAATCATCATTTCATGGTTAAGAAGAAACAGATCCAAAGCCTTTAAGAAGCAGCACAAGTACCTGGCAAAGCATAGGACTGTAAAATAGTTTTATACCACAAAATACAATTTAGTTCCACACATTTCATAGTCCTCAGGAGAACATTTGGCAATGAAAATGTTTCACTACATGCACAGATCTACCAACAAGCTCAAATCAATTCCCAGGACTGTTTCAATATTTAAGTTTGCACAGACACATTTAAAGTCAATGAAGAGGAAAAAGGTACTTTATGAAAATCATTTGATTGTCGCAGTGGAAAGTAAATTTCAAATCTTTCTGAAGATTTACATAAACCACAAGAAACCATCAAACCTATCCAGCTGTTCTAACTGTAAAGGAACAGTGGTGTTTCTGGAATCCTACCGCTCTGAAATGGTGTAACTTCTTATTCTCTCAGACCATGTCTCTTCTTGACACTTTCTGGAATATCTTCTCCATTTTCAGAACAAAGAACCTTTCAGAAACATGTTTGCAAATATAAGACTGTTTCAAAAATGTCAACATTTTTTAATCATCCTGAAATTGAGTTTAGAAAAAATCAGACTACAGATCTATTTGACCAATTTTTGCTGCAGAATACGCTGTTTTAATTTGATTAAAACAGTGTCAAAAATAGTGTAAAATTATCACTAACTTAGTTGTCTTTCTAGGTATTTTGGTATCTAATATTGCCTATGAACAAGGATTTGTACTAACTCTAACTGGGATCACACATCACTGGCCCCAAACAAGACTGGAAATAAATATGTTTAAAATTCTGACTCTGATCTAGTAAAGTACTCACATTTTTCCAGTATCTTCTCACATTATTAATGCTATAGTACCTGAGTTAGACAGTCTGTTGAACAACCATCTCCTTGAGCTTGTTGATTTGAATGTTTAATAACTTTCTTCAACAACCTCTCTTCAACAGAATTACCACTTAAAAGCACGTAGAACAAATAAAGGTATTAAGTGATTTTCCCTAGAAAACACTGATACTCTGTGTGCCACCTGGGAGAAGCACAGCATGAACGTGGACTTGACGAACTTGGAGGTCTCTCCCAACCTTAATGATTCTATGAGTACCTCATCTGAAGAAATCCAATGACAAACCACGAAGAAAGACTTCAATTGGCTATCAAGCGCAGCAAACACCCACAGGTATTTGTTTTGACTGTCCCAACCCAGAAATCCAGCTGCTTACAAAATGGAAGTAGGAGGGAAAGACAGAAGATACAGTGAGGAAAAGGACAGTTTTCATTTTCCCTTTAGTCTGAAGGGAAGAGCATGATGGATCCTATCCTTAAAGGGATCCTAAAACACTAAATGACTTAAACTGACCTTAACTGAAAATCCTAGTTTCAGCTAAAAGCATCTTCCCTCTATTTTTTTAAACACCTATACGATTTCTTCACATAAAAATCACCTGCAGATGTGAATATCTTCATCTCTCACAATGTTATCACACACCACTGTATCGTTTGTATCCACATTCGAATTAGCTCAGTGTCATAGAAGCCAACCGTGTTCACATCTATGTGGCTGATGCCTGTGGAAGGAGTGTGGGAAGAAAGATCAGCACAGCAGAACCACTTCTCTGGGTTGAAGTTTTATGTGTATTCCTAGAAGGGGAAGATTTACAACTTAATTACAAATCCATATCAATAAAGCATAGACCTCTAAACAAGCTATTTTTACATAAGATCAGAAAAGCTGCTTTCTGATTCCTTTCCCCAACTGACATGGTCTGTAAACGTTCAGTTTTCTGACTGCCTATATCACAGAGCTACATAATTCACAAGTAACTTGTGTACCATTAAAACAATTCATTTATTGTGCAGTCAAAATTGATCTAAAGATAAATTACAGTAGCCATGGTAGGGCCCTTGCGTAACACAACTGCCCAGGTTATTCCATTCTGTGCAGGCTTCATTTTTCTTATCTATTGACTAAATTAAATCTATTGTGCTGCCTTGTGTCGCATTAAGACAAAGTATTCCTTTATGTTTCATATTGCATCTGCCAGAAAAGCTTTACAATGCAATTTGAAACAAAAAAGTAAGAGTAACTTAAGTATATTTTTAATGTTTGCTCAAATTATAGGCCCCAGAGGATACTGAGAATCTTACTGGGGAGGGAAATGAGCATACTTTCAATTTATCCTCAGGCAATGCCAGGGCACTCTACAAGAAGCAGAAGCCCCTGGAGTAAGGCTGAGGAACTGCCAACGTAAAAACAGCAACTACATTTAATATACTGATGATGTTGATGGCTACACATAATGAAAGCCAAAGCTGTGAAACAGAACGTCTGTATTTCAAGCACAAATTAGTCACTAATATAGGACAACTAGTGGCACACCTCATGAAATGGTAACAAGACTGACATACTTCATACATAATTACGTATTTTGTGCTACAGCTATACGCATAATTTGCTTAAATAACTATTGAAATAATGTAAATGAGTTTTGCAAATGTATTAGACTTTCCTTTAGCGTTTTCCCTCCCACTATGAGCATCTATTAACTATTAGCTTGAGTTAAGTGGTCTTCTTGCCAGACAGTGCCAACTATGAGACCACTCTCATTAACTCGTATGTACCTGAGAAAACAGAAGTCCAAGAACAGCTCCACTATATCAAGTATCAGAATCATCAGCATTGAAATCAACACACCATGTCCTCTTGCTTTCAGCTTCTGAAGCAAGACAGCCAAAGCTTCCATTTTGCCTGTTTATGAAATAAGAATTTAAACAATTCAACGATTAGAGAAAGCACATTCACCCAGTTAAAACACATAGTGTTTTTTAATGCCTGGATCACACTGCGCCAGTCAGGAATGTGGAAGCAGCAGAAAACAAGGCCTTGATGTCTGCTGCATTGAATGGGAGTAGAGACGTATCTGTTCCTTTAGGTTAAACTTTGAGGTCTCCATTTAATGAGTATATGTAGGAGGATTTGCTACACAATACTACAGTGGAGCAACAGCTACACTGGCAATACATGCAGATCTCTGAAAAGCAAGCCAAAACTCCAACATACTCATGTTTAACAGCTGTGGCTATTAACGCTTCACAGAACAGTAATAAAGAAGGTGTCTGCCTGGAAGCATAAAGGATCTGGCTAAAGATAATTGGAAGTAAACCAGTAGATGAAGTTCTGTGCTAACATCAAGAAATGCAAACACTCAAAAGACACTCAATATTAGAATAAGACAAATTACCACTATCTGTAAAGTTACAAAGATAAGCTCACAACTCTTTTTTTTTAGCAAATATTCTGGCAAAAAAATGCAAGATATGACAAAATAAAGTAGAATGTACTATGACTTGATGATCTCAAGGGTCTTTTCCAACCTGAATGATTCTATACCTCATAACAGTTGCCATGGAACTACTAGGAGTATTAAAATCAAGAATTATCTAAGAATTTATCTATTATACATTGGAGATGCAAAGAGATTCAGCATAAAAAAGTTTAGCCTGCACTAAGGATAAAACAAGACAGCTCATCATTTCTGGCATTTTACAGTTCTTTACCTAAATACCCTATGTTGGACGGTAGGATACAGTCACCAAATCTGTGCAAGGACTGCACACAGCTTTGTCTTACTTACCTGCTAACAAGATCCTTCAGGGTGATCTGTTACTGCTTCAATGTCTGAATGAGTTCTTCCAAGGAATCCCTTGGAACCTCGGAAGCACCTGGATATGGAAGACAATTTGCAAAGCCAATTTTGCAAAACCAAGGTCCAGCGCTGTCCATTAATCCTGGCAGAACAATGCTGTGAGACTTTGATTTCACTGACTGAAGAACATATTTCCAACAAGTCTCTGCCAACAGTGTACCCCATGAAATATTCTTCTTCTCAGTGCCACTGTTCTTCCCCAAATTGAAGTAATTGTTAGAAAAATAAAAAAGAGAGCAAGAGCAAACCATAAACCTATGAGTTTTATATATGCGTACCACACCTTTCCTAGGCTGAGTTTCTGGAAAGATGGCCAGGGGTTGCCATCTCTGTATTTTCCCATGACCATCTGCTATAACCATTGCTGTGTCCATTCTCTGCTGGAACTGAGACCTTGAGAAGTCTCTAATGCTGCCTTCAGGTTCCTGTCCATCCTGCATTGGTGTAATAACCAAAAATTAACAGACTGTCTTTCTACACATACAAAAGCACACACAAGGAAGTTATTAATCCTTCTATCCTGATACAAAAATCAAATTAAAAAGCAAACAGTTATTTTTAGTAAGAAATCTGAGCTGAAGGAGGTACTGCAATTGTAATACAATAACCATTCCATGCATACCCCTGGGAAACTAAAGATATGTACACAGCAAAAGAACGAGTTCTTTTTCTGCTGTACAAATATACTTTAGCTATTGCTTCCAATCCTTACATTTCTTCAAGTGACAGACCTCCCTTCTGGCAGAGCAGCCTGTTAGCACTGGTGCAGGACATCTTTGTCACCTGTCACAGCCACATGTGACACAAGCTGTTGCAGGCTTCAGTAGCCACACTCTGATCATACAGGATCGTGTATTGTCAAATTAAGTCTACATCACTCTACAGCAGAATTACATTCGCTCCAAAACTCAAAAATTAACCCTGCCAACTGCTCTTTAGAGAGAAAATTCAATAGAAAAACCATAGAGGTCAAATTATAAGAGAGTATTATTTTTTAATTCCTCATCCTCTCCACACTAATCCACCCCTCACCTAAGATTTACCTTAGTGCTTTTCAAGAAGAACTTAAGATTTAAAATTAACTAGAAGAAGAAGGTGAAATTATTCTGCTTAGAAAACTTTACCACAGAAGTCACTTCCACTGTTTGATCAACAACACAACAGACTTCAGTTCTACTGAGCTCGGCAGGCAAGATCACAACTGAGTCTTCATAATGAAAAGAGCTATTAACTGGTGGAAAGCTGTCACTTTTCCCTGAGGAGACTGGCATTCAGGCTTCAGACTTGGAGACAAAAGATAGCAAAAACCCCAAATGCTTCTGAATGCTTCCTCTCAGCCCTCACAAATGTTACTCAATCTCATCTGTTACATAAAATAAATAAACCACTGGAACCCTGCATACCTACTTGGTTTGAGTTTCACCTGCTCAAGTCAGGGTGATGAAGGAGAGCAGTAGATATCTTCAATAAGCTTTTGAGTTACCTTCAGTTTTGTCAGTCTTTGTGCTTTGTAGCAAGTAGCTCAGCTTTCCGTCCCAGTCACATCAGAGAGAGATCAGTCTGCATGCTTGAGTTACAACCAAACAAACCAAACAACCTAAAGGAATACTGTTCCACCATTAAATTGCAGTAACTCTCTCCCAACAGTCACAATAATACCACGTTACCTGAGAATGACTAAAGCCACAAGCTGGTGCCAGAATTAGACCAAAATGTGGGGCCTGTGATTTTGCAGAGCAACTGCCATTACTTTAAAAGGTGTCACCAACCAACACCATGAAAACAGAGCATCATGTTACCGAGAGTCAGAAGCAGGACAGTACCCTCCAGTTACAAACTCTGCATTTAATTCTGTGCTTGTAATTCAAATATTTGCAGAGCTGGTATCTCAGACTCATCCATTCCCACCATGATACACTAACCCTGCTCCCCTCACAGCCTTTGACATCCACACTGTCCCCCCACCCCAATATTATTTTCCAACAGGCTTAATGTTTCAGACCTTTGGAGACTGAATATTGCATCCCACTTCAGCACATTGAAGTTCTGTGAAACAACAAGAAGAGGACCCCACATACCTGGAGAGAAAAGATACAGCACAACTGCAAGTGACTGCACCACTGCATTACTCACTAGCAAAGGCACCAGTGTACGCACAACCACACACTGTCGCTAACAATGCAAGGAATCGTGCATTGAATTTATTCCAAGTACATCTCTTCACATTATATATATTGAAAGCAATTTTTTTTCTCCTACTGAAAATACATTCACTAACAACCTGTTCAAAGTATAGATCTATTGAAGAGCTGCAGTATCCTATACCTTCATTACATGCATGGTGTGTGAAAAAAGCAACAACCTGCACACTTTTTCCACATCTGGCTTCATCAGCTAGAATGCTATTGAGATTTTTCTTACACATCTCTACCAACCACTCCAGTCCAGTATCTGAAAACCTCTAAGAGTGTGGTAAGGATGGAGTATCAGTTTTCACGATTGTTGTGATTTGAGCACTGCCTTTGGGTAACAATGCTTCAGCCACAGCAGCAGCGACTGCTATATCTGCCCTGCGTTTCTCCACAGACGATGTGAGAAGATGTGGAAGCACCACTGCCTTCTAAAGGCTGTTCTTATTCAAAGACTCTTAATTCTGCACGAAAAAATAAAAATTGTGATGCTCCATTACATGAGGCAAATAATTCCTCAATAGAATTGATGCTGTTTACAGCTCATCCAGGTTGTAAAATACACAAGAATTCTATGCCCTACAAATTCGGTAAGTTTGTCAAACTGGACTACATAAACAAGGGAAAAAGAGTGGGATACCAGTGCACGTGTGCTATTTTTAGGGTCTCGGTCTCATGCATAGCCCCCAAGGGACAGAAAGCTAAGCCCTGACAAAAACCAGAGCTCAACAACAAAAAACTTTGACAGTGCATTCACTAGGATTTTAGTAAGCTGCAGGAACTTAGCAAGCTACAGAAAGGGGATATTTATGACTCAAAATTAAGATCACAATACTAGCTCCTAAACATGGTAAACTGATACTATTACTGTCAGTAGACACAAGAAAGTAAAAAAACTGGTCGTGCAATTAGGTGCTTATTACCTTTTGTTGAGATGTTCCGTGAGTTTAATACTTTCTCCCTCTGCTCTTCCAACTGCTTGTAGTTTGAAATCTAACACCTAAAATGGAGAGAGAGTAGGAGGAGAAAGAGCAGAAGGAAATGACAAACATGAACACCCTCAGCTCCAAATACAGCCATGAATCTCTTAACAGTACCCAACATTTCTTCTGTAGTCAGAGAGGCACCAGACAGGGCTGTGTAGCAGAGCACTCAAATTAAAAAGCACTGCCTTTAAAACTGGCCAGGAACAGAAATCATCCACAGAAAAAGCGAAAGCTACCCCAGAATAACTCACATCAAAACTTAAACATCTGCAGCAAGCCAACTGCCCAGACTGGAGTTAAGTGAAACACTCACCTTCATGGCATATAAGGCCTGCAATCATTAATGCAACCACAACATGAAGGTAACTTTACCATCCACACGGTCTGAGCAAAGATTCTGTTTTTTCATTCAGAACACTTTTAGAACTATTATTTCCCTTTTTTCTTATTTAGCTGTTGGGTGGTCGTCCAGATATGTTCACCTTCTCTAGCAGCAAAGGCACCTACAGCACTCAGTTGCTTCTCTTTATTCTTGCATGTTTCCTTATGAGGTGCCATATCCTCGCAATGATGAGCCATGCTTAACATCAGCTGAATAAAACAATTAAATTTTAGTTCTAGTTTCTTAGATTTCTAACAAACAAACGTATCTTTTGCCCAAAAATCTCTACTCTATAAAACCAAATTTTACAAAGCAAAGCTCACGCATCCTCAGTGACCATGTCCTAACCACAAAACAATACCTGTTCTTACCCCTTTTTCTGGTTGAAAATATCAAACTCCCATTACTCTCTTGGCAGTTCTCATCTTCTATCTGCTTTCTTGGACAAAATCAGTTGCTACTCACTGCATTTCTTCCAAGAGACAGTCATGGTGTGACTTGTGCTGTGGGACCTCTTGGAGTTTGTGCAGACATTTCAGAAACCATAATAAACCTTCTTTTCTCAGCACTGATATTCGCTGCAGAACTTCATTTTCCTTCAAGCCAACTTAATGAAGCTCATGTTTCCTGCTGCACAATACAAACCCAAGGCAGAGGCTCTGTGCAAAATGTCACATGGATAACCAACTGAAATTATTATTTGGTCTTTGGAAACACTTCATTAAAAAACAATGAGCATCACATCTTGGGCAGATTTATGCAGAGTCTGTGAAGGGCTCTGCGATGCAGCACTATCACATAAAGTCAGCAGAGAGCGCTGGGAGGCAGTGGTATTCAGTCTTCAGAACTTCATTTTTTTCTCCTAAAATACAGTCCCCTCTAGGTCTCATTGGAAAAGCAGGGCTGATTCAGTGAGGATTTTCACAGAATTTAAATGCTCTGCCAGAATTCTCTAAGAGTTCATATAAAAAGCAATTTATGGCATTTTTATGAAAATGTGAAACATCCTGCAATGGCTTGCAAGAAAGCACAAGCAGCACAAATTTTCATTGTCATTCCTCCTCCCTTACTCAAAATATGATGCATAAGAAGTTAAAATAATTGATTCTGTTCAATTAAATCTCCTAGGACTTCATTACAGAAACAAATCCCAAATTCCTAAAGAATCTGCTTGATTCCTTTTCTTCTGCACCACTAATTAAAACCAAACAGGATCCAGCTATCTGCAAAGCACACAAAATTCAAATAAACTGAGTTTTATTTTAAAGGAAGAGTCCTACCCAGCTGTGTTGTACAGCACCTACCTGCAGCAAATTATTACTGCTTCATAAAATCCCTTGCAAAAAGCTACTTAAATTATTTGCTTCTTTCTCCCCAGACTAGAGTAAATAATTCTATCATCCACAAAGTCTCAGCACAAAGGACAACACAGCCATGACCCAGTGAGAGCTCAGCACGCCTGCTGCTGCAACTTACCTGCACCCTTCCACATATGTCTGAAGTTTACTTTGAAGCATAAAGTTAATTTGATTCACTGAAAATGAAAATCCAGTGCAAAAGGATTTAAACTGAGAGCTAGAGAGACATCACAAATGACATAATGAGCAGATACATTCTTCAGAGGAGTGACATTCAAGGGAAAGTAGCAGCAAAGTGCCAAAACTTCATCTTACCTAGGCTTCCTTAATGAGACAGATGGCACCACTGCTTCTGAGGAGACTCTCTTCCTAGCAGGCAGGCAGACAGTGTAATTGTGCAGAAGAAATGACAGCAGTAATTGAATACACTCCAAGCCACGTTACAACACAACACACAAAACTGATACCTGCTGTTGTATGGGAACTGGAGTTGGGACCAAAATCACCCACTCCTTATCCCAGCCAGCTGGCGGTACCTGCTGAACTTCTGCTGGGCTCCTGCTGTGTGGAGCAGGGAAGGGACTGGGCAAACTCGACAAGATTGATCCATTTTGCTGTTGGCTTTCCTCCTGGCAAACCTGTTGAGCCAGCTGAGAGACAAGAGGCACTGCACCTGCAGAGAAACTTTTACAATTGGCAATTTCAGGAGTTAAAGTAATGGATTATCAAAAAGAACCAAAGAAAGCAGCAATACAGACTGTTATAGTTGGCCAAACCAGCTCTCTCTCCCCCCAGTACACAAAGGTGCAAAGCAATGCACATGTTAGTCTAGGATGTACTTCACTGTTCTCTAACACGTCAACATAAAGATCTCTTTGAAACCCTACAGAGGTCATAGCTTGGCAACTAACCTCCTCCACCAGAGGATCAAATGACCAATGAGTACAAATTTCATGCAACAACACAAATTAAAGCAAGCAACAAATTAGGTGCCAGGGGTACGCATTTCAGCCCCACACATGGAAAATGAGCTGTGCAGCACTCACTATGATTTAAATTGTACAGTAATTGGCATTAGATCTAATGTTACACAAAATCTCATTACAGCCATTATCTTTAATTATAAAGCTGAAAAGTTAACATTTGACTGTACTTGATCATTAATCATGTAGTAATCATTAGTACATGTACTAGATCGCCAGGTATTTAATAGATGTTATGACTGCTTTGCTATCAAAACTAATTATGAGTCTCTATATGAAGTACTACTTTGAAACTAAAATACAAATTAACCTAATAAATACCTCATTATCAATACAATGGTGATTCAGTCTACCACTTCCAAAGCTCTGCCCACATCTACCTTTGACCTCACGTCTACATTCTCTTTATTTTGCTGCAAAGTGGATTTATGGGCAGAGATTTGCTTCTTGCCCAACTTTAATAAAAAGAACTGACCTCATCAATGGCCACAGACACTTCAACTCCATTTAATTACTTGAATTCTTTGTATTTCCAATAGATTTATCCAGTTACTTTATTTCGAGCAGTCAGACCCAGAGGATTCTGCAGCACGTATCAAGTCTTGACTGGGTACATTTGTACTTTGAAGATGACACAGGACAGTCAACAGGCACTTGTGGCTTTCTCTAGCGCTTTGGAACAGGCTGCCCAGGGAGGGGATTCCTGGACATGTCTAAAAATCATGGAGATATGAAGCTCAGGGACAGGATTTAGCAGTGGCCTAGGTACAGTTACAGTAATGGTTGGACTTGATGATTTTGAAGGTCTTTTCCAACCTAGACAATTCTATGATTGTACAATGATCAAGGCCAAGGTCAGCATGAAGATTATGAGGCTGGTGCTCCCACAGTCCAGGCACCGGAGATGATACAAGCTATGACCCCAGGTGATGTCTGGCCTCCTCCATGCAACTCCCAGGGGACAGAAAGACAGAAATCTTATTTTGTAAAGTGCTGCTGTTCAAGAAGTCAGTGATTTATCCATAAGGACATCAGAGACACACGTGACACAACATAATCCCAGTGAGGTTTCAGGGATGCCATGACTCTCCACACAGCTCCTACCAGCCACATACCCTCCCCAGTGCCCTCCTCGTTCCAGGGTAGAGGGAAAAAGGTTCTAATGCCTGGCAAAGCCCTCCTGCAGCCACCCTTCCCCAAGCTCTCCACCACCTCTGCACCGCTCTGGGGCGGTGGGATGGGACACAGGATGGTTGAGCCTTTTCAGAGTCCAATTTCGAACTAAACCACCTCTGTATTTATTTTTAACATTTTTAAATCAGTTCCTGCATTAAACAGGAGCTGAAAACAAAATGACAAACCCACAAAATAAACGAGAAAGAAATAGCCCTTTTTTATCACCACGTTGTTTTCTCCAAGGGCTGTAAATGGAAGTTCTCCTTGATTTCAGCTGAGATACCCTCAGGTTTGGGGCCTTTATTACAAGCAAATAAAGGTGCTTGCTTTGGGTTTTGGCTTTTTTTTTTTTTCAGATTGAAATGGAAGAAAAGATAGAGCTTTGGATAGAAAGTTAATGCAGGTTAGGTCAACAGTCCAAACCAGCAAGGAATAAGAACAAAAATCTAGGTAGAGTCCCTCTCTAGAACACTTTCATACACTTGCTCTCATAAAACAGAGCAGGGACTTTACAATAAAATAAAAGCTCTAATGAAATCCTAGATAAAATAGCAAGTAATTCACTTATTAAAGGGCATCTGTGCAAATAAAATAAAATTCCAAAAGGACTATAAAATTAACGGCTTTGGCCAGAAACTACTGAATAAAGGGTCAAAGTTGTGAATTTCAGACACTGCCATATTCTTGTTGGAAACAAGAACCAAAGCCAAACCACATCTGGGGAAAGGAGTGTATGCAAAGCCCCAGAGCACCGAAAATGAAAATCAGCTCCCAAAGGGACAGACCTCAGACATGTCCTCATGTGCTTCCCTATCACTGCACACGCTCCTCTGTTCCGAGCAGCGCAGTGGGAATTCAAAGTTCACACACCCCGACCGAGTGCAGATTAAACCCCAAGGAAGCCAGCACCATTCCTTCCACGCACACTAAGCTGATTCAACTCCCAACCTAGCAGATGGCCAAAGAGTTTCCACTGAAATCAGAAATAATAAACCAGCAACACATTTAGTGATTCACCACACAGAACGCTGGAACCTTCATGGCTGCACTGCGCAGACCGCAGTGTCAACATCTGATCTACATCTCCCCAGGTCTCAGCTAGAGCTGTGAAACACTTCAGGCAGTGCAGGGGTTCAGTTACACATGCTGCTGCCCACCAATGGTCTCAAGTCCGTCTAAGCACGTGGGCCCAGAAAAGTGACATCTCCCAAAGAAAAGTCTCATCTTGACAGACACAGTTCAGTGCATGTTTCAGAATGAAGACCTTCCACTGAGTAAGGGATCATTCTTTCTAGATTTGCACAGCTTTATAAAACACAGAAAATGTCTTTCAATATCAAAGCACCATGAGTCCCTAACCCCATGCGTGCTATCGCACAGGAAAGGAAAGGAAAACATGAAAAAAAACGCTTAATGGTGTTTAGAGGTCAAGTTAAGTAAAGGTGAAGAAAATGATAATGAAAAAAAAAGTTAATGGAGTCATAACTTTATCATCAGAATAAAAAAAGAGTGTATTAAAATTAATTGTCCCATCTTTATGTTGAGATCATACAGCTTTAAAATACAGTTTTTCAAGTAAACATAAAATAAAAATGCTATTCAAACAGCAATTAAGATATCCTGCATAACAAAATTCATTTAGAAAGCTTCTTTTTTGTTACACTAGGTTCAAGTATATCAGGCAGGTCAATCAGTCAGTGGTATAAAAAGCTGCATTTGCTTCTTCTACTGCACTGCCTTCCCCACCCGGTTTCTCCTGGGCCTCGAGTTCTTGTTCTGCAAGAAACAGACCCCTGCTTTCCTGGATTCTGGGATTTAGAAAGGACACTTTTATGAAGGCAGATGGAATTGTAAGCAGTAAAGGTCCCACGTCAGGCTCTCACTGGCTCAGTCGGAATCATTACCACAACCATCACTACCTTCGAGATCGCTGCTGTTCTGTAAAGTAAAATAGAAAATGGTTTGTCAGCATTCCATTTACACCTCAAGACTGATCTAAATTAAAGACAGAGTTTAAGCTCCTACAGAGTTCTAAGAAAATGAGGCTGAGTCCCAATTTCATGTCTTACACCTGTCCATGATGACAAACTTCTGTGATGGTAAATGACACTTCTTACGGCAAAACATCATGTACATTAGATTGCATTCACCAGCAGATGCCACTTCTCATTAGTACTTACAATTGAATGATGACAACCTGCAACTAAATTGGATTGCTCAGTTCTGTCCAAACTAACCTTTATTGTTTCCAGGTATGGCACTTTTCTCACCTCTCTGGGTAACCTGGGCCAGTGTTTCACCACCATCATTGTAAAAAATTCCTTCCTTTTATCTAGCCTAAATCTCCCGGTTTAGTTTAAAAGCATCAACCCTTATCCTGTCCCAACAGGCCCTGCTAGCAACAATGTTCCCATCCTCCTTAAAGCTACCAGAAGGCTACAGTAAGGAATCCCTGGAGCCTCTTCTTCTCCAAGTCAAAAAGCTGTTGGTCACATTGTCCAAAGTCAGATTTAAGGATTTTGTATGTTTGATGCACAGAATTTATGTCCAAACTGTATTAATAACCTACAAGGAAACTGAAGTCTAAGTTCTTAACTGGGAGCCCCTCTTCAGGAGTAACTGGGAGGTTTATATGATATTTTTAAGCAACTTTTTGACTGATATGGTTGTAATCAAAGGATTTCATAATAGAAGGCCAGCATGGCAGTACATCACAGTTACTCCTTTTCTACCTCACCACCACTAGCTACAGACATAAAAATCTCCAGATCCCATAAATTTACACTGACAATATAATATCCTAAGACAAAACAAACCCTGAGAGACTTAGTGACCTTTGTAAGAGCAGGCAGAGCTCAAAGCATTGCCAACAGCCTGCACAGTCTCACAGGAGTATGTCACATCATCCCTTATTTATCCTTCTCCAGACAGCCTGTGCAAATCATGATGTCATGACTCTACATGGTCAAGTTCCCCTATTCCCCTATTGCCAGCAGACCTAGCAAAGCACCAGTGACTCTGAATCTGTCAGCAGGACATCCTGTCAACACCATCATCAAGACCCTTCAGTCAGGTACAGACTCTCAGCACTACAGTCTCTTTGGGTCCATGTAATCAAATACAGGTGGTAGCTGTCAAATCCTCCTGTCACAAGTGTCCTCACACAGCACAGGACTTCAGAAAAACAATGACAACAAGTCTGTAATAACCCTGAGACTTTTCTGGTATTCTGCTTGTGCTATTCAACAAAGCTGTAGTTTTTATCTTAGATACTGAAACTCTTTCTCATACTCAACAAAAAATGACAGAGACAATATTAAACCTGCTGTTCTCCAGACCAGGATCATTATCTACATGAAATGAAGCTCATTTTAAGGACTTCATTACATGAAAAAGGTTACTATATTTTCTGCATTGCAGTGCACAGAAGTTTTAGCCCTGCCCATCATTCGTCCTTCAAGGATTTGTCAGCCCTATGACCAAGACAATCTGAATTACATACAGAATTGCAAAGCATCTGCAAGTCATCAAGTGCAGGGTGTGCTTCAAACTTAGACTGCGTCTATGAAGGACTTGTGCCATCAAGCATTGCTTGTGGAATTTTAAGTTACTCCAGTGGTTATCACTTTAAAAAAGTGTTTCGTGAATTTGTCTCATCTGCTTTACAACCTACCCATGCCCAAACATCTTCCCAATCTCATGAGGCCATTCTGGATTTCAACCAGAAAGAAAGAAATATCCTAATGTTAAACCATAAATGTCTTTGCGTTAAAAATGTATTCTACACTCCTACTTTATTGCAGCTGATAGTAAAATACTCCACAATATCCCATTTTACTCAGCAGATGTGGCTCGCAATGACCCATTCTGAGCTTATGGCAGATTGACATAAAAAGCTGGTCCTAAATTTTCCTGATCCTACACCTTATGTAGTGAGCAGGGCATTACACAAACTGAGAAGCAGCCCAAAATCAGAGAACACAAAGAGGCAGCAGTATTTAAAAGGAAATTATCAATATAAAAACTCTCAAACCACTTCATGAGAGCAAAAATAACCCCTTGTATAGCTCATTCCACTGTAATCAAGTGCATGAAGATGAAAAAGATAATCCACATTTCATACTCCAGGCACCTAGCATCTTCCATGGCATGCTAATGGAAAACAAAAATGTTATCAAGGGAAGAGCCACTTCAGCCTGAGTTTCCCTTTGATAAAACAGCTCCAGTCATTACCTTTGAATTTTTGTTGTTTGCTTGCATCTCGATAGCAGAAGAGTTGAAGTCATGAATGGGGAGGGTGCTCAGCCAGTTTGCCATGGACTTCTCCTCCTTTTCCGTGTTGATAATAGTAGGATAGATGTACTGCTCCTTGAAAACAGAGATCTTCTCCTCCTCCTCTGTCCACTCCAGTGGCTCGTGCAGTCCATCATTTCCAAAACGCCTGTTGTACTTCTCAAAGTGTACTCTTTCCAACACCAGCCCAAGTCCTGGGGCTTTGGGGACATCTACTTTCTCCTCTCCCCAGCTACGCTCTATGATCGACTCAGCAGCATAACCTTTCACAATAGCTATCACCAGCCCAATCATCTTCCTGATTTGGTGCATCATGAAACTCTGACCTTTCACTTTGATCACTGCAAACTCGACATTCTCCCTAACAAAGGGCTCTCCACAGTACATCTCCATGATGTACCGCTTGGCACTGGGGTCCCTGGGTCCTTTCTGAGACGTGAAGTTGTGGAAGTTGTGTGTCCCTTTATAGCACGCAAGCAGTTTATTGACTTTATCGAGGGTCTCTCTGTCCACACGATAAACCTCTTCTTGCACGTCATGGTCTTTATGGGCAAAGGCAAATGTTGGCAGCATGTAGGAGTAAGTTCTGGCATCGCATTTGTTCTTGGAGTTGAATCCCCCCGTGACTCTCTTCAGACCTTGTTTTAAAATGACATTAGGTTTTTTAATCAGTAAGTTACCCCCTCAATGTGAGCTCGGTCCCACAAAGAACATTTTTAAATTAAATACAATCACAAGACAATTTAGGACCCTAGTTTCAACCTAACAGAAACATATGGACTTAAGTTAAAACCAAACTGCTTACAAGTGAAATGACAATGGTAAAAGAGAGAGCTTCTGCAGGAGGAAGCCTCTCTTTGCAAGTATTTTGTCTACCCGTTGCAGTGTCCTTACCCAGAATTCTGATGTGAGAAGGAAGATGGCTATTGATCTTTTCTAAGATGTCATCTATTAGCCTGACCTTTAGCGACACAATCTGTCCAGCTGCAGACACACCCTATAAAAACCATAAAACACACAAGCACATCACCAAGTACCTTGGAAACTCTGACATAACACTTGCAAAACTGAAATAACTGAAGAACAAATTCATTCCTTTTTCTCACTGTCATTTCAGGCCAAAATGATGCAAAGGCAAGGTCACAGGCGGAAATCCCAGTCAGAGCACTCCCGGAAGACCTGCTGGTGCTGCACCGCCACACCAGAGCGTAGCAGTCAGATAGCACAACACTGCTTGCCCTTCCACAACATCTCACTGTATCTGACTGCTACTAAGTAAAGCACCAAGTGAGGACAAATTACTTATATGCCTAAGTTCAGACCTGGAAGGCCACTGAGACAGGTATAAAAACAACTGGGATGCAGCTAAACTCTGAAGCAGCACACCAGCCAGACCACAACAAGAGCAGGTTGGAGCAGGTTGGGAGGCTAAAGCAGACAAATGTGACAAAGACAGAGCTTAGGTCTGAGGCACCAGCTTTACAAACACCCCCCAGTCAATATCTTGCACAATATTCGCTTGTACTGAAGTTCAGCAGGAGATGAATGGGATTTCAAGCAACACTCACTATGAATAGAATTTGCTATTGGATCTCCCTCTAGACCAGCCAATGCCAGTAGCACAGGCAGGGGGTACACTGGAGTTTGAGAGCACAGGCTCCCAATATACCTTATCTGTTCGAGCACACCGCTGAAAGGACATTTTCTTCATATCTTCCCCATGGTTTTCTGGGATGCAGCCTGACTGAACAAGAGCAGACACTAAGTCATCTTCAATTGTCTTGAACTGTGAAGATCCCACATTTCTCTGAAAAAGAATACATAGTAAAACTAAGTAACAGAACAAACAGTAATTGGAAAACTGAAGATGACAGTTAAATTTGTAAAAAATCTCCCCTTCACAGCCTTAAAGGCACTGCTATCCTCTAACAAAAATGATTACATTTTACCAAAGAGTATTAATAAAACTTCTACATTCTGATTTATGTTTTATGTTATTTCAAGTAAATGGTAACTTGTAATCACACTGTGCAATGGAGTTTCTGATAAACCCTTCACTGTACAGAACAGCTCCAATGAGACGCTGTTTCAGTGCCTGCAAGTTAACAGCTGCCACTCCAGTCTACCCCCTGCAACTGCTGCTTCAGCTGGTTCTGGGTTCTTTTGCTCAGTTCACTTGAGCTGGTGGGATAACCAGCCTGTGGTTTTCTCCAGTGACTTCTGCACTGAAATCACTGATCAACTGTAACACTGCTGTGCGAGGCTGTAGGGCACACACCCTCAGCACGCACCATCCAGGTACAGGAGCAGAAAAGCCAACAGACTCATAGTTGGACACTCATAGATGTGAGGTTTACTGCTGTTCAACAAACCTACGTTGCTGCAAAACATGCGATACTCCCTTTCCTGCCTGTGAGCAACATCAACCACCCCATGGAGGGTCTGAGGAGGCTGTATGGAGCTTGCAGTACTCTAAGAAGAGCAGCAGCAGGCTCCCGCTGCCAGCGCCATGTGCCAACAGGCTGTCCCTGCAGGGCAGGACTGCCACTGCTGTTCTAACAAAGCAATATCCTGCTTCTCCCACACGCAAACATAGATATCCTGCTACAGTTTCCCTGTTTCTGAACTGCCACAAATTGCCCCGTTAAACTGCATCAGAAAAAAGAGAACTTAAAAGTCTCTTGAAGTACAGGCAATTTTTTTTAGAAAAGACCAAAACACAGATGCACATTTGTTTTATTCAAATATGCAGCTCAGATACCTGGATTCTGAACATGTACTGAGGTAACCTGAGGTCTATCCTGAAAGAAACTCCACCTAACAGCTCTGGAATGCAAAGCTTCAACCAGAATAGGAACACTGCTCAGGGATCACTGGACAGGACCTCAAGTTCTGACAAAAGTGCAGTGCCTGTGCTTTCAGCCTCCATGAGAATCCTGTCTGCAGTCACTTTTGGAAGATCTTCCACTGAAGCTCTTTGCTGGAGGCAGACTCTCCAGATGCCAGGGATCCACCACTTACATTTATTTATTTATTTATTCAAGTTTCTACCAAGCCATTTTAACCCAGGCACACATGATTCCCGCTCCAGCTTTCCACACTGCAATTGCTCCCTATTCAGTTATCGTGACTACAGCTATAAGCTGAAAAAAAAAGCAGGTGCCACTGTTTCGCCAAACCCTGTACCTGCATGCCATGGTAGCCTTTCCCCGAATATGCCATCAGCAACACAACCTTCCTTTTGGGTGATTTTTTATTCTGATCTTCTGCAACCTCCTCACCATCATCCTTCCTCAACCTTTTGTTCTGATGCCCATTTTCTTCCAGCCTTTCAACCACCTCACTGCTGCTCTTCATTCTCTTTGCCTGGCTGGAGACTGCTGCTGTCAGCTTCTCAGCCATGGTCAGAACCTGTAAGGAAGAGCACAGCACGTGGGACTCAACAAGACAAACAACTAAATAGTAACAAAGACATAAAAGTTCAATTAAAAACAAATAATAGTATCTAAACAATCACAAATATCTAAAGGGTGAGTGTCAGGATAGTGGGATCAGGCTCTTCTTAGTGGTACCCAGCGATGGAACAAGGGGCACTGGGAGCAAACTGAAACAGAGGTTCAATTTAAACATAAAGTTTTTCCCGGTGAGGTCCCAGAGCCCTGTCCCAGGCTGCCCAGAGAGGCTGCAAAGTCTCTGCTTTGGTGACGCTCAAAGCCCACCCGGATGTTCTTGCGGGATCTACTCTTAGGGGATCCTCCTCTGCAGGGGGGTTGGAATCGACGATCTCCAGAGGCTCCTTCCAACCCCTCCAGTCTGTGGTTCTATGGTTCTGTCGGTCGCTGCGAGAACACGGGACAGCTCCGTCCCGGAGCAGCCGAGGGGACGCCTGGGGCCGATGAACGCTCTGGTGGCAGAACGGGCCCAACCGGGAGGGGCCCGCACCCCTATCCCCGCTCCCGCCACGGCCGTGTCACACCCCACTCCCGCTAAGGCAGAGCCGAGCGGCAGGGCTCGCACTGCCCGTCCGCGCAAGCCCTCGGCCCGTCCCCGCTCGCCTCGCGGGGCCCGGCGGTACGCACGGGACTCAGCTGGGACCAGGCCCTGCCGCCCTCCGCGCCCTGCCACAACGAGAGGCCGCAGCTCACAGCCCGCAGCCCCCAGCGTAGCCGCTGCATCGTTTGCCGGATCCTCCGAACCCGGCCTCAGCCCCAGCCCCGGTGCCCGTGCCGGCGCCGCCACTTACTCCGGCGCTGAGAGCGGCGCCACCTCGCGGACGCGGCGCGGAAGAGCCACGTGCGGGTACGGCGGCCGCGCGGGGACATGCGAGGCGGGACCAGAGCTAAGGAAGGGGGCGGGGCCCGGTGCGGCCCCATTGGGGCGAGGGGGTGCTGCTGGGAGCTCTCGCTACTGCGCGGGTCACCCTAGGAGCATCTGAAGGGCCCTGGGCGGAGCTGAGCAGCGGGACCCAGCCCGCTCCCCGGGTCAGCCACGCGACTGGTCTCGCGGCGTCCGCCCGGCCTGGTGCGCTGAGTCGGTACGGAGCCTGCACTGGACTCCGCGAAGGGCTGACACCGCCATCCGAGCTCTGCCCGAAGATTCTCGGCCCTGGGGAGCCAAACAGGGTTAACTGTTAAATTACTAAATTAATAACTTAAAATATTCTTTTGTTTGAAACATAATATAATTTAAATAATTAAGGATTTAAAACCAATAAATTGTTCCTTTACTACAGTATATATTCATTATATATTATATTCAGGCAGACTGGTACGGACATCCCCAGCATAGGGACGTTGCCTGAACCAGCCCATTTCCCCTCACAACTCCCCCGGGGAGAGTGAGCGCTGCCGACACCACCGACACGGGTCTGTCTGTCAAAGCTACCGGTGCCATCCCAGGGCGATGGGACATTGGCTCCTGTCGTGCGTGTGTGTGCGTGTCCGTCCGGGGGCTTCTCCTGTGCCAGTACCAAGCGCAGGCTCTACGGTTGGGGTTTCCCAGCAAGGTTTTCCTCGCCAGTTCACCCAAGCAGTCGCTGCGCTCATGCAAGCTGCAGCAGCTCTTCTCCACAGCAGAGGTCTGATTGGGCAGCCTGGGAACCACAGGCACCGTGATCAGTGAGAGCAGGGACCTCCCAAACAGCCAAAACCACCTGGAATTCTTGCTGTAGTGCTGTGAGCTCCAGTGCTCCATAGGCCAGAGCCCCCAGTGAGGATGCAGGCTCCTGGCACACAGAGCTGAGCGTGAGCAGCAGCATTCATCCATTCGGGTTCAAACTGGAAGGGTTGGTACCTCCAAGCGGCGCAGCTTGTCAAGCACAGGATCGGTATTTCTGCTAACAAGGGGAAGAAATGCAGTACGTCCTGTTCTGAGCTGACACTTCTGAGATTTCAGTAGTGGGATGGGACAAGGGGAAGATTTATCACACAGCGCCAGCTGCGCTTTGTTTAGATAAAGGATCGTCTGTCAGAGCGCAGCGCCGCTGCCAAGGGCACTGGGAATACAGATTTCTCTATCACTTCAACCAGGGCATCTGAATCTTTTCTTTATTTTTTGCCTCGTTCTGTTGGGAAGTGAAGCTCACGCAGTTGGACTGCCTGTCTGCCCACCACCATCGCTTCCTCCTCCCTTCCTGCTCTGATTTCTGAGCTTGTCTCTTTTCAGCTAAATTTGAGAGAGAGAAGAACGCAGACAAATAGTGGTGGGACAAGAGAAAGACTTACATGGGTAGCCTGAGAGACAGAGCTTGGAATCCCAGCCCCTTACCCATTTCAAGTGCAACAGAGGAGCTCCAAACCAGGCAACACGCACCCTGCTCTCAACCTGCCACCTCATGTGCTGCCTCTTTCCTTTCAGTTTATCTACTTTTGTCTTTAAACCAAGGGCAAGGAGAAATTAGTGTCTTCCAGAGCTTCCACTGTTGGTCTGTTCTGTGGGAGGTGGCAGTGGGACAGTAACAGATCCCCAGGGATCTGGATCCCAAATGAAAAAGCTGCAGGGATGCAGTGTCAACTCCTCATGTGGGGTCTGTGAGTCCACTGTTTCTGTGTGGGGTTGATTTGTGACAGTGAGAACTCATCACCATCATGAATTAGATGAACACGGGGCTCATTTCTCTCATACCTGGGATACCCACGACTAAATGGGAATCGGTGCAAACGATTTGCATAGTGGCCTGTTGTTTGTCTGAGGAGCAGAACACTCCTGACTCGTTTAATAGGGCCGGTAAAAGGGTTGAGAGGGATAGCCCTCGGGCTCGAGATGCCGTTGGGTTTACGAAGCGGTGGAATCGGCCCGTAAAAGCTCTCCAGGTATCTGGGGACTCGCGGGCGATTTTGCACCTTCGTCGCTGAGCAAAAACGCCAGCAGGGCCGGGGATGGACACAGCCGTATCCCCGCATCTCCCATCCCGCAGCCCCGCCGCCTGCAGATGGGGCTCTGGCAGCACGAACCACCGTCTCCTTCTCGGAGCTAATTCTGCTCGTGTTTCTGGTGGGACCAGGGTCCTCACAGCCCTCCCCGTGCTGGAACCGCTCCTCCCCGGGACATTGGGGTCCGTCCCTTCCCCGAGCAGTCCCTTCCCCCTTTGCTGTGAGGATGCAAACCCGTACTTTTCTCCCGTCCTGTCCCTCCCCGAGGCCGGCTGTGGGAAAGGAAGAGGTTCTTTCCAGAGATTTTGCTGTAGATTTTCCGAGAAACAGAATTTCCTTTAGGTCATCAAAAAGGGAGGGACACTGCTTTGAAGCACATTTGCTTCAAATTGGTTTCTGTTAAAGGAACAAAAACCTGCTCAACTGAACTTTAACGAGTTGAAGGACCAGGGAGAGCAAAGGATCCCACTAGAGAGAGGAGGAGACCTCCCCAGCCCTCCTGTTCCCCGGGCAGAGGCCAGGGCTGGGGGTTACTGCATGTCCTGCAGTGCTCAGCTGAGAGTCTTAAACAGCACCAGTCTTCACAGCGGGAGTTCGCAGTGACCGCTTGTGTTCGTGGTGCTTCTTTCCAGTACCAATTGTGTCTCCAGCTGGGGAGCTGCAGGTTCAGGTGCTCCTTGTCTCTGCAGTTCAGCCCGTTGCCAGTTCCCAGCATGGAAGAGCTTTTACCAAACCTAGTTATCTCTTGAGCTTCTAGTGTTGCACAGCAAACAATATTTGCCTAATGAGAGAAATGTGCCTCCCAAATCCTACTGTTTAAGACCAAGTCAGCTGCTCTGCCTCCACCAGATGCCTCCTGGTGTAACAGGTCAGTGGGTTCTCAGTTGGAAGTGACTCAACTGTCTACAAGACCTGATCTGGGAGAAGCTTAGCAACAATTCACTTGTGTTTCAAGCTCACCTGCAGCAGGAATCACAGCAGACCCGTGATACCTTCCCACAGGATCTTAATGATTCCCCTGCCAGCGTAAGCAAATACAACAAGATTCTGAGAAGCTAACACTACAAACCCTACAAACTGTAGGTCTGCAGTGTGGGGCCCTGTGCACTGCAGACTTGGGAAGGACCTTTTGGGAGCCACCTCTTCTTGTACTGGGGCTTTGGATCCGAGCTGTACAGTGAGTGCAGCCAGGAATAAGTTTAACAACGAGATAGGGGGCTGGGTCCAGCATCCAGGGACCCCTAATAGCACATAGGGCTCAGCAAGGACTCCTGAAGGACAGCATTGAATCCTCAGTCACCCTCTGCCCACAGCAAGTGAGACCCCCACGTTTGATGTGAGTTGCTTGAGCTCATTCTTGGAAATACGTTATTTAACTGCAAACTCCAGACTCCCTGCCAGGATTCAGCTCCCAGGATGGGTGGTGGTTCTGACTATTGTTACTAAATTGCTGTTTTCAGAACCGTCCCAAGGAAGTTTGTGTTCCTGCGCTATGAGCCATTCCTCACGCAGGGAATGGCACCACCATCCGTGCTTCATTTATGGTAATAAATTTAAAATCCAACCACAAGGATTGGTCTGGAGCACTTTAGCTCCTGCCCTGCAGAGCTCTGGCAGCGCAGATAGTCCGTCCCTGGCCTCAATCAAATCCTTCCAGCTGTCCCAACATCCGGACCCCTCACCTCACTCCAGTGAGGGAGACTGTCAGCACATGAGAGCTGTTGGAGCCAGGTAGGAGAAGACTCTGTCAAGTTAACCAGTGCAAAGCTAAAATGTGCCACGAAGGAGTTAACTTGCTGAAATAAAGTTTCATCTGGGTGGTGACTAGGAGCGGAATGCTTGATCCTTGCACTGCTTTGGTTCAACACACACCGGCCAGCTCTGACTTCCTTGATGTCACTGGAACCACTTCTGATCTTTCAGAGTTGAATGAGTGTATGTTCTCACTGACGTACTTACCGACAACTAAATATACCTGTGGGAACGGTGCCAAACGCCTTGCAAGAATTGCTTGGGTTTTTTTTTCCTCCTAGAAACAACAGCAGTACAATGTCAGAGCCAACATCTAGAAAGTTGTGCACTTTTCACTGGTGCTGTTGAGCTGCCCAGGCCCCATGGTTCAGCGCTCTTAGAAGAGGCTGTTTATTTGTGTTGTTTAATCTCTGCAGGTAACACTTTGCTCCTGTGGAAGGATCCCCTGGATTCAGCAGGGCATTCTCCACCCACCTGGGCCTGGGACACACAGGGCTCCCCCTGTCATTTGGTCACAGGTTTTCTATCTGGAACTTTTCAAGTTCTTCACAGGCAACTTCAAAAGAAACCCCTCAACACCAGACACTTGTGTATAGTAAATTGTTTATACAGTCTTTCCCACTGTCACAGGGAACAAAAGATATTTTCTTGTTAAAAAAAAACCTAAACAAACAAAAAAAACCCACCACCTCTCCTCAAACCAAAAGCCAAAACCCAATATCCAAGCACTGGACTGCCAGACTTTAACAGCTTTTCAGTTCATATAGCTCTGCTCAGCTGTCCCAGGACTGCCCTAAGTTCTTGCCCAGTTTGCACCACCCTTCTGTTCTTATCACACTTGAGCGCAGCTTCTCAGCTTTGCCCCCTGCACTGAGGCTGCTGTGTGTGGGGAAGGAATCCATTCTCCCTGCATGTGAGTCAGCGTCAGCGATGAGAGAGCAGTGCCCAGCCCTTCCAGGCAGGATCGTTCTCACTGACTGTTCTCACGTGGTATACAATTCCCAGTGGTGGGAACGGCAGGAAGCAAAGTTATAAATAGGGCTGAGCAAGAAACAATTCCAGCTTGTGGCAGATGAACTCTCTGAAATAGAGTCTTACAGAAAAATGCTCCCATAACTGTGTGGGGTGGTGCTGAGTCACACAAGGGCTGGTGGGTATGACTCTCCCAAGGATGCTCACAGCCAACAACATGCAGAGTCCGGCAAGTAGGGTTTGAGGGAATGCTTCGTGCAACAATGGTATTTGGGTCCTGAAAGACCTCTGCTGCTGGAATTCCAGGAATGGAAGGACTGGACTAATTCATTCAGGACTTCTCTCACATCCCAGATGCAGAGTTTAGAGTATTCTCATTCTGACAGAGCGGGGACTACACCCACCTGCCTTGCATCCCAAGTCATAACTGATGCTTATGGGATCCATGCTGAAATTTTTGCCATCTCCAGTGGTTCTCTTCATAGTGGGGCAGGCAAAAGGGAACTTCCCTGTGTGCTGTTCTGCTCAAATAACCAACTGCGATGGGTACAAAAGGGGAGAAAAATCGTTAGGAACATCCAAATCACAGAATCACTGTGGCCTGGAGGGGAAGAGGTCTGCTATCAACAGACAGTGGGTGGGTAACATGAACCGGTGAACCAGTGGCTACAGCTCCCATCCACAAACTGGCTTGATCTTGAACAAATCCAGAGGCTTCATCTGTGAATGTATGCACCACAGTCTGTTTTGTCCCAACCTTCATCCACTGTGCCAAGGGGGTAAGAGCACTTCTTCACTTCAGAGTCAAGGCTGGTAGCATCAACACATCCAACAGAATCTTAGAATCATTCAGGTTGGAAAAGAACCTTGAGATCATCAAGTCCAACCAATAATCCTACTCCACCAAGGCCACACCTAGACCAGATCTCTGAGCACATCCAAGTGACCTTTAAACACCTCCAGGGTTGGTGACCCACCCCCACCCCACCCCCCGTTCCAAGCCTTGACTACTGTTCCAGTGAAAACATTTTTCATAATGTCCAGCCTAACTTGCAGCTTGTCCCTGCTGCAGCTTGAGACTAGTCCCTCCCATTCTATCACTAATGACCTGTGAGAAGAGATCAGCACTCACCTCTTCACTCTGTCCCTTTAGGTAGTTGTAGAGGGTGACAAGGTCTCCCCTCAGCTTCCTCTTCCTCAGCCTAAACAGCTCCAGCTCCCCCAGCTGCTCCTCATCAGATTCTCTGTCCATGCCTTTCACCAGCTTCATTGCCCTTCTCTGCAGCTGTTCCAGCACCTCAATGTCCTTCTTGAATTGAGGTGGCCAAAACTAACCCCAGTACTCAAGGTGTGACCTCAGTAGTACCCAGTACAGAGATACTTCCCTACTCCTGCTGGCCACACCATTTCTGATGCAGGTCAGGATACCACTGGCCCTCTTGGCCACCTGGGCTCACTGTTGGCTCAGGTTCAGCCACTTGTCCACTAGCACTCCCAGGTCACTTTCTGCCAGACAACTTTCCAGCCACCCTTCCCCCACCACCTTACTGGGATGCCCACTAACTGGGGTGGTAGAGTACTGCAAACAGGTCACTAACAATTTCAAGTTGATTTTATTTTCTTAAATCGGTGGTGTACAATTTAAAGCCAAAAAAAAGGTCACACAAAACACAAATAAAAAATGTTGACAAAGTATCAAGCATTACCTTATAAAGAACATCATCATCATCGTCATCAACATTCGCTCGCACAAACCTGAAGATAACGTGTTTATTAGACTGAGGTTTCTTGAAATCTATTAAAAGACGCAAGACACAAACGCTGCCAACAGTAACGAAGCCATGACAACAGCAGGTGGACTAAACTAGCAACTTCAACAACGGCTGGGGGGTGGCTTTTTGGGTGGTTTCTTTTGTCTGGTTTTTTTTCCCCGCATACCTTAATGCCTACAAAGCAATAAATACTTCTCACCAAGAAAGCTGGGTTTCACACTACATGCAGTTAGATAAAAAAAGTCATCAAAGTGATGGCAAAATAAATCACCTGTCTGATTTGGTTTTCTTTTTTCTTTTTTTCTTTTCTATTTTTTTTCTTCCTCCCTCCCCATTTTTGTGGGTGGGGGGGTTTTGTTGTTCTTTTCTTTTTTTTAATTCAAACACAGTGGCTAAGTTTCAAGTATTGAGAGAAAACATATATACACGTTTGTGTCTGTGTGCGCATCTGTACAGAGCCACACACACACCCCTGCACGTATATACACCAACACAGAGACTGGTTGCAGGTCTGTAAACCACAATGTTTTTGGAGCAATATATACTGGTGTACACTGAATGGGGACAGTTGGGATACATTCAAGTAAGTAAGTACAGCTGGAAGGTTAGTGCTGAGCTTGCCACACACACAGGTTGTGGATCCTGGGCTGTGATTGGAGGGAGGCTCTCAGGGTTTGCCGGGAGGTCTTGTGGTGTGTAGCGGGGTCTGTACTGCAGGGTCAGTCCTGGCTTAGTGCTTTTGTGCTGCCTCCCGGCACTCTGCTCCCGCCCATGGCATAGCCCTTTGCAGGTCTGGTAAAGCCTTTTGGAAGCAATCTGGGTCTCCACAGGCTGGGGGAGATAGTTGGATGTTTTTGTCTCTTTTATCCTGTTACATCCAGGCACAAGCATATATGGTCACAGAAGCAGCAGGCTGTGAACTCACCATGTCACAGCGGCCCAATACTGAAGCATTTGTCAAAGCTACTCCTAAAACTTCCCTGGTCAGGGCAACTGGAAATAATTTTAAATGTCTTTACCTGCATTTCTGCTCTGTGCTCACAAACACCCTTGCTGTCAGAGACAATACCAGCTCCAAAGTCAATTAAGTTACTCCTGAAACTCTTATGAAGTATCACACTGACGATACCAATATTGAGAGTGAGAGAGAAATGAAGCAGTGATGACTTAACCACCATGTGCAAATCTATTTTTGGATACCCAAAAACAAAGCCTGAGGTTTCGAGTTGCTTTCCAAGATCCTTTCCTGCCCAGCGCTAACAAAATACTGCCGTGACTGATAAATTAAGACACACACATGCGCACGCAGACAGACAGAAAGGCAGCCAGCCCTCCTCTCACGCACATGCTCACAGCACCCGAAGCCTCAACCAATACTTGAGCCACTCGCACCAGCAGTCTCATTTGGCTACAAAGTCTCCTTAAAAGAAATGCTCCACGTACAACCGAACACTACAGGATTTCTTTGTAAAAAAACAACGAAGCAGCAAATAAAACTTCTTAAAAAATGCATTTCTGATGGTGCGTAGGATCCTAACGCCTGTTCTTGAGCTCTTAAAAAGCACAAAGTTTTGTACTGACTGTCCTTAAAAGAACATTTAAATTAAAAAAACCCTAAAACAAGCCCAAAATGAAACAAATCTTGGTACTGCCAGACTGCCAATCAGCTTTGCCTAGTGTGGAGGAGGAACAGCACAGACTCTGCAGTGCCTTTTGCCTCACACACACGAGATACAGTACAGTTAAATACATACAGTTACACACAAACCACATTGCTATATCAACACGTATTCAGCCTTCAGAATACGTATCAATATACGCACACACGTAGTGCAATAAAACCACCAGGAAGCAAGGAAAGGAATAAAAAGAACAGCATTCCTAACAGTCGTGATGTTCCTGGGTTGTTGTGTGATGAAGTCAACTTCTCCAAGTTCCCATAGTGTGTAAAGTGCTCCTTTGATTCACAAAGCTAGTGTTTTCAGTCTGGGGGGGAGGGGGGGGGAGGGCTCCAGGAAAGGGGTTATTGAGCCAACAGCTGAAAGCAGGACAGCACTAGTGCTTCCTCCTGGGAGATAGGTACTGACAGTCCAAGCTGGACAGCCACAAGTCTTTCCTGTCAGTCCTGCTGAGTTTGGGGACTACAGGAGGAACAGATTTCTTTTGGCTTCTTGCAAACACGGGAGCACTAATGCTGTGTCATCCTCCTGTTTCCTGCACAGTCTCTTCCCCTGTGCTGTTCGCCCACCCAGGCAGAGACAGTTCACAGGGCAGCCACAGAGAAACAAACTTCCCCAGCAGCAGCCTGGCCGGTGCCTCGCTTGGCAAGTCTGCAGGAGGTGGGAGCTACTTCAGCAAGGCTCAGGCAAGAGGGAACCAACTCCCTCCTCTCTGCCATTGGTGAGCGCTCCAAGGCATGAACAGGTCCAAGAAGGGACAGATGAGAGAAAGCAGGGAAGCCTTGGGTTGCCAGGAAGCTTGAAGATGCCCTGGCTCTCAGCTGGGATAGGGGAAAGTACACAAACTGGCCTTGATTGCTGAACAACACCCTCCAATGTAACTGAAGCCAGCAGTTTCAGCACATCCATTGCCTGCAATGGACACAGCACTGGAATACCCTGTTCTTAAGCCAGAGGGATAGGCAGCAGTCTTATCCTTCAAGTGCTGGGAAGAAGCACATTTCTATCCTTCAATCCCTCTGCCAACGAGGGAAACCCTTCCACCTCAGCTACATCTTCACCCAGGCCTTTGGGCAGGGAAGGGTTTGTGCCCGCTGCAGTCACACATCCCTGTTGAAGGAATCCAAGTCTGTGGAACAACTTCCCAAAACGTCACAAAACAAAACGTCGTGCAGATCTTCCTCCAGGTCTCTTACTGCCAACACCATTTCCCACCACAGCAGCAGGCTGGGGGAAACCAAGTTATGGGTTGGGATGAGGAGCATGAAGAACACCACCACTGGGATCAGGCGCAGAACCCCGACAGCAGAGCTGACAGCCGGCGCTCGATGCACATTTTACCTGGGAGAGAAAACCCAAATGACAGAAGTCAACTTTTCATTTTTCTGACAATATAGTAACTATCAAAACCTGATGGAGACTGAAAAACAATTTACAAAAGGTAGAACTTTGAGCATCACTTCCAGGTATCGATGGAGACTAAACGAGCACCTAGCTGCACACACCATGCAGAGAAGGGACAGGTCCAAGGGTTAAATAATTGGACATGCAACAAGAAAAGCCAGGAGGCAGTGTCTCTGATAGGGGTACCAAGATGTCATAAAGAAGCACAATCATCTGGGAACAACTTATTCACTTTAGTAACTAGGAGAGCTTCTGCTAGCAGGCATGGTGACTCAAGGTAGCCACAGCCACTTGTCATGGCAAACAACTGAGGGACTTAACTTGGCCCAGAGTACTCAGTGCCAGATTCTCATTGTTTGAGCCCGAAACTCTCTCAAAAGCTCAATGTTTGGTGGAATTAATCCCTCTCACCAGAAGAATTGCTCTGTTTCTATGTTCACCTTTTTTTTTTTTTTCAGAACAGAATAACCATCTATCCGAGATCAAAATGAAACACAAACCCAGAACAGCCTTCCAGAGAGCAACTCAATCGGGATGCTGGAGCATATAGAGGGTACAACAGGGAATAGCAGGGTATCCGCTGGGAGAAGGAATTTATTAGATGCACTAACTGCATCTCTGGACAAAAGATGTGATTTAGGTTTGCTAAGAAAGTACAACAAACTCCTCAGCCCTCAGAATACTACACAATCTTGTCAATCTCCCTTTGCTCTCCTTCTGTGAGCCTCCTGTCAACCGTGAAAGTTGGTGATAATTAACTGACTGATTGCCTGTGAGGCAGAAATCTCTGCTGTCATTACCTGCAAGCTCTGCCTACATGGAGGACTAGAGCTGCCTGGCAGTGCTCTGGCCACTGGCCTTAGAACAGCTCTGGCAGGCAGCACCAGGAGAGGGATAGGTTGCCAGCTGGGCCCTTCCCTGACATTGCTGGGACTGCTGCAGGCAGGCTGGCTGAACTGTGGCAGAGCAGAGCTGACTGAGGCCATGTGAAGCTGCTCTGATAGTCGATGACCATGGCTTACTCTCTCAGCCCACCTCCTACAGACAGAGATGACAGAGATGACTAAATCCCAGCCAGAAGGGCAGGGGAAGTGCTCTCAGAGCAAGTGGGCCAGTCCCTTCCATTCCACACAGACTGTGGAGCCTGCAGCACGGCAAAACAACTCCCCACATGGCATTGAGAGAGCACGAGAGGTGGCAGTTCACAGCAGCAGACACAGGGTTTGCCTGTCCCTCAGAAAGGAGGCCAAATGACATCAAGCAGGGAAAAGTTCAGCTTTTGCTGCTACAGCAAGTACTTGCTGATGAGAAAAATATGTGTGCTGTCTTCAGAGCCAGGGCTGGGGAGCCGGACAGACAAGCAGCCCTATTTGTGAAGGCTGGTTGGAAGGAGCTCTTGCTGTGCAGATTGGTCATCTCTGCCCAACAGCCAGCACAGCTCCATGTTCACAAGTGCTCTGTGCAATCAGGGGGAGGTTCCGGCTGGAAACCAAACCCAGGGCTCTGCTGCTGCCAAACCACTTCCTTCAGCAAGTTCTTTCACACATCAAAAGCTCCAACAAAGCCCTGGCAATGGCTTTGCATGGGAAGCACTCAAACTACAGCTCATAACAGGGACCTGGCTTTTGACAGTTCTCCCAATGGGGAAGCAGGAGGTCAGACTGCAAGGAGCCATCACAAGCCAAGAGATCTCTGCAACATCCAAGAGGGAACCAAAGGAAAAAGGCTGCTGGGCACTGGAATTTGTGATCCAGGCAGCTAGAAAAACATGTTCTAATGGGAGGAAACAGGCATTGAATACTCACATTTATTTATGTTTTCTATGTCTCCCTGTTCAGTGATGATGTTCAAGAGCCCCTCCATCAGCAACAGAGCCTTGTGGTACCTCTGTGCGCAGTCCTCCCTGTGGTGGAACATCTCATCCAGGGCTGCAGACTGCACCTGCATGCAACGACCCAGTGCCAAGAGGTTAGTCCCAAAACTGACCCAGCTTTCCCAGCAAGGCCCCTCAGCTGCATGAAAACCTCCCTCCCTCCAGAGATCACACACTAAAAGCATCTGCTAAGGCACAGCAGCACTAACATCTGGCACTCGCTCTGTGCTAACCCTGCTCCTCAGCACTCTTTGCTTATTACCATTTGCACAGCATAGCTGAAGATGAGCTTCTCTGCAGTGATGCTGTTGATCCGATCCATGAGCTTCTGTTTGTCCATGAAGAACCTCTGGAGTCTCACGTTGAGGCAGTGGCAGGATGATACACTGGATTTATAAAGCTCATTCAGCTTCTTCACAACTACAGCAAAGGAAAGAAACGCTTGAGGCACTACTTCCATTTCTCCCTGTGCCTCCCCGGAACCCAAATGAGTAACTTTAAGACAATAGAGTTATGCTAGAGCCAAAAGACTGGCAGGAAAGTACGTGCTGCACCAATGGGATCTTTTTCCTTTGTCACCTTCAGCAGCTCTAAGCCTGCACAATACACAGCCTACACACACATCTAGTTCACCTGAAGCTGGGTCTATTTTTGTTCCCTTCAGCTGCCACAAGGCAGACAGCAGTTTGCACCATGCATGATGTCTCACGCATCACCAGAAGCAACAGACATGCCAGGTTCAGAGCTTCTGCTACTTGATGGGTGATGATGTGCTGTGAAGAGTTTTGTGACTGGCATGTGGTAGCTGTTAGAGCCTAGTGTGGATGAGCAGCACTGAGCACAGGAATCTCTCTTTGGACTCTGCTGTCCCAGAAGAAGACAACACCAATGCCTGTGAAAGGCCATCTCCTCTCCTGAACCATGTCAGCTTGTATGGGAAGGTTATGGGACGAGGAGAATCAGGAATCAAATGTGATTCTGTGGGATTAAATAACACTCCAGTAATAAAAGCAGGCTTGAGCCTCTTTAGCTGCATGGCAGATGCACACCAGGTACTGAACACCACTTTAAATGCCCACGCTACAGGATTTGCTCCTGGGGCAGGCAAATTAATCCATACTGTGACCCAACCTCTCCACCTACAATGCCAAAAGGCAACCTCATGAGACAACCAGATCTTGCAATAAATTTATCCTTGCCAGACAAAGACATGAGAGCAGAGAGCCAGAGAAGAGACTGTCTCCAGGAAGAGAGGCAGCTCTAACCCTTCATTAAACAACAGAGGCTCAAAGCCACAACCCTGTCAGGGTCAGGCTGCCAGACCTCCTTGCTCAGAGAAGATTTGAGAGCAAGTGGGAACCCCAAAGCTTCTGGGTCATGTCAGAAGGGCTCTCCACAAGAGACAAGCAAGACTAAAACAAACCCATATAAATACAACAATAACCTCCACTGAATTCAGTTAAGAGCTCTGAGCTGGGCCCAAACCATCAGGCAAAAGCAGACGGCTGTGGGTTGAACCCTGGCTGACACATGCTGCCCAAGGATACTCCAGGTCAGTGTCCTGTTGTGCCTCCTTGCTTTTTCCATACCTGGGACACCAGTACTTGAAAACCCTTAGTCCCCACTGTGCCCTGAAAAACCTCATAGGAACAGTGTTTTGTGAGGAGAGAAACTAGAAAAGAATGGGAAAATTACACCAGAAGTTGCAATCTGCCTGAAAAGGTTAATATATTTGGGTTATGGCAATTTTCCCATTAACCCAAACTGGTGGAAGACATGTAGCTAAGCACCAGCATCTTGCTCCCTGCTAAAACATGTGTGCTCACCATATTTAACCTGTAGTTTTTTACACTCTAACTTAAGGCAGCATGAGGACTTCCAAGCCCTTGCAGTAGACAGATGGTGGGTTGTCAAGTACTTGAGGTACACAAGGCTTCCTCAGTAACATTACAGTAGTTTTACAATTATATTCTCAAGTCACTGAATCACAGCCAGCCAGTCAGATGGAAATGCAACAGCAGCAAAGGAGTGACTCTAGCATTACAAGCACTTTACTTCCTGTGGTTTTGTTGCACTTGGAAAATCATCACCAAGACAGGTCTCCATCTGACAAGTAAGCACTTCTTAAGACAGGCACTGTGTAATTAAGCTGGAGGTACATTAGGTAGAAACAAGCACCCAAGACAGAGATGGACAAGGAATCAGGTAAGGTACAGCCCCTTTCACTAATTAGTGATGAAGACTCTCACAGGGCCATGAATAAGAAGCTCTGAGACCTGAAGCCAATATGCAGTGAGGAACACTGAGCAGGTCCTTCTCTGGACCTCAGAGAAGGTCAACAAGGCTGGTGGAGGGTCTGGAGAAGCAGCTTTATGAGGAGTGGCTGAGGGAGCTGGGACTATTGCATCTGAAGAAAAGGAGGCTGAGGGGAGACCTTATTGCATTTACAGCTACTTGAAAGGAAGATGTAGAGAGATGGGGGCTGGTCTCTTTTCACAAGTGATAGTACAAGAGAAAATGGCCTCAAGTTGCTCCAGGGGAAGTTTAGGTTGGACATTAGGAAAAACTTCCTGAAAAGGGTCCCCAGGCCTTGGAACAGGCTGCCCATGAAGGGGTTGAATCATCATCCCTGGACTAGTTTCATAGCTGTGGAGATCTGGAGCTTAGGGACAGGGTGTAGCAGTGGTCTTGGGACAGCTGGGTTAATGGCTGGACTCAGTGATCTTGAAGATCTTCTCTAGCCAAAACGATTCTGTGATTTCATGACTCCCCCTCAGTGAAAATTATAAGTCCCAGTTGTGCAAAGGGACAATAAGAAATAAGCCCCAGGCATAAAAGCAGGGTTCTCGCTCCCTCAACCCCCCCTCCATAACCTTTGTGACGCTGGTTACACGTCCACCCCAAGTGAGCCATTGCCCTGTGTGCCCAGTGGCCCCCTACCTTGCTTGACAGTGGAGGAGAGGCACAGCTTGCCAGCTTTGATCTGCTCTATGGCCATCTGCAGCCCCGAGGACAGCAGCTCTGCGACTTTGAGGTACAGCACGAGCTGCTCTGCGTAGCTGCAAAGGAAGCACATTGCAATGCAAACAAATTGATGGGACAGTGCTGTGTCTCCCAGAGGACTTCTGGTATGCAACCATACATGGGGTGGGAGGGAGGGACAGCAGATAGGGGAGCTGGGTGGTTCTCTGCTCACCCTCCTTACCTCCACTCCCGGCTGAGGAGGCTGATCTGGTCAGCTACCACACTCTCCTGGAGCTGGTACTCTGATGTCACGGAACTGTTCATCTCACTGGAGCTGCCTTTCAGGGCAGCAATTTCCATCACATAGTGGACAAAAGCCAGCGTGAAGCGGAGGCTGCGCAGGATGTCAGTGTGCTCTTGCTGTTGAAGGAATGTCAAGGTAGGGGTTACAGAGGAAAGTTGGTGTGCTGGGGAGAGCTGCTTGGCTAGAGCTGTGCCTACTCACCCCAGGTCATAGAAATAACACCCAAAGCCCCCTGTGCCTCTGCCTGGGGCAGGGACAGCCAAACTCAGCCACCCCAATCTCATACACCACACCAGTTCCTTCTTCACAATAACAGCAGCACGCAACAGCCCCAGGCTAGAAATTTCCAGGCAGCTCCCTGGAGAAGCTAGTGAGACTTGCACCAAAATTAAATGCTCCCTTGCCAAGTTGGATCCCAGCTGTGTGAGACTTTCAAAAGGCAGACAGGAAGAGGGAGAGAGAAGACCATTTGCACCATTGGCCCAGCTTTGGTCCTCAGCACAGTAGTGCTGGTACAAACCAAACTGTCACCTAAGTGACAGCCTCCTAACACCACAGAGAACTGCAAACACAGTGTGTCCCACACATCAGCTCAGCCCCAGGTCTTTATACGAGCCAAAGCAGTGAGCCCTGGTTGAGGTCCTCTGAAGGGACAGCAAGGACAATCTTTTACTTGCAACTTCTGCCCCTTGGTGAGAGGCACATACACGGAGTGCTGCCTTCACTTTACAGTAGCCTGAACTCTGCTGTTACAGATCTAAGGGCATTTTTCCATTTCTGGGAAGCTGTACTGCTTAATTCACTGTCAATATTTTTGGGAAGTTGGTATTTGTGGAAAAGCTGAATGCTTGTGGGTCCTAGAAAATGAACTGCTATCCGGACCAGATACGACTCCATTGCTTGTACTCTCTCTGTAGAGAAACAGGTAACCTGCTTCATCTCCATCTCAGTGGCTCTGTTCTCTCAAAGGAGACTGGTAAAGATGATTCCTATCTGAATTTATCAGAAAACCCCCACATCCATGCTCAAGCTCTTGTTTTGCATTCACTGCCTCAGGCAGCTGACTATCTGAAATAAGAATCTCCTCTCCCACTATCTTGCTATCTGGACAGTCCAGTAAGGTGAGGAAATGTCATCTCTATCTTCCCCCTATTTCTTTTAAAGCAAAGGAGGAACTTGGAGATTAAGTAATTTCCAAGTCATACAAGAAGTTTGTGGCAGAACAGGAAACTGCAGAGATCTTACAGGTCTCAGCCTGGTATCTCTAACCAGCACTTCCTCCCTGCTTATACAGTCAGCTCCCATTAATTATGTGACGCTCGTGGCCTCATTTGGCACCATCAGAGTCCATCCTTACCTAGTCACCTCTGCATTGTTTTTAAAGCACTGCAAAACAAACTAAACCCCAGTCTTCAATTTACAAAAGATAAAGATTTACAAAAAAGATAAAGATAAGATTTACAAAAAACTGAGCCAGCTGCTGTCAAAATTATACTTTCTTAGATACTTCTCTTCAGGCTAGCGATGGCAGCTTGCAAGGCCCCTTACTCCTGGGACCTGAAACAGGCAGGACATTCAACTAAACTCACTACTATTGTGATGCTGAAAGTCCTAGTCCTGTGGCTCTGCTGGTACTTCAGCATAACTGACAAATACTGAGCCAAATGGAGTGTGAAGTAGAAGAGCAAACCCTCATCTTTAAGACAATGCATTGTGTATCTCTGTGGGTATCTAGGGGCTTTTAGCAACAGCATTCAGATAGAAAATTCAGCCCTCCTCATTTCCACACAGCCCAAGGAGGTAACATGAATAGAGCTGGAAGTGACTGAATCTGCCTCCCACTACTACTGCAGATGGGCAGCCTGACCTACATTTCAAATATATCCCGGTGACAAAAGCTCTGCTTCAGCCTGCAGAGATGGGAAGCCTGGCAGCCTTTCAATTTGACCGTCTGGCTCAGCTGTTCTGGTGCAGAACGTGGTGTCCCCCCACTCACAGCAGTAGCACAAGTGTCAGGTTCACTTTTCTCAGATCCTTTCAGCAGAGGAGTGTTGCTGCCTGAACCCCGAGTGCATGCTGCTCCCAGATACACTGCACTGCTCATGCGCTCAATTCAGCTCTTACTAACAATGAGCCTTTTGAAAGGGAAAAGGCCCAAAGTATCCAGGCTTCCTTTGGAAACTGCTCAAACAGAAGGAATCAGATCAAGATGCTCCCAACTGGCAATCTCAGTTTTGGAAAGGGTGAATTTTAACCCTGGTCTTGGGCTGTCCCATGGATTAAACAGCTTGGGAGCAGGCTCTGAAGTTACTGTGCTCAACATGCCCCAGGCTTTCTGAGCATGGCACAGGTCGGGCTCTCTTGTAAACAGTTGCTTCACCTTTGGAAGCAACTCTCATGGCTGAAATCATGGGAGTCATCTGTCCTCTGGATTTGCTGTGATTTTATTGCCCCAAAGGAGTCCCTGGGATATACCCACCTCCATAAGTGTCTCTTCAGGTAGCTCCGGTGCCTCAAAGGTAACAGCACCTTCCAGGTTGGCAGTGATCGGATCAGCAAAAGCGTACCGGAGACTCGAGGGCCCTTCCAGTGCATCTCCACCAGCTCCCACTGCCAAGTGCCTGCCGCTGAATGAGCCTCCAGAACTGAGAGAGCTGGATGACCCCACTGAAAAAATACAGGCAAAGCAATTACTGGAAATATTAAGTTCAGGTGTTCCTCACCCAGCAGAAGAGACAATACTGTGGGATCCAGGATCTGACAGGAGTCAGCAACAGGTACTTTGGAAGAAGATGCAAAGATTCTCAATGCAGAGTAACCGCTCCCCAACATAAGCTCCTTGGTGACTCAGACAGACCAATTTACAAGAAGATTTAACACGCCTTCCAGAATGCCCATCGTTTACAGAGACAACTCACAGGTACTCTTTGTTCCTTTTTGTCTGAACCGTTTCTGTATCCTACCACAAGAGCTTGGGCTGATTTTTATCAACCACCACCACAACCAACATCCCCATCATGGGAACCTGCAGGGTTCCCTGGGTCTGATGCTGCACGAGCATCTCTGATAAGGGAGGGTTTTATCATGGTTTTAAAACACTGACCAGTTGCACACTAACCAGGAGAGCTTTCCACTGCAAGCCCTGCACTGCTGCTTCTCTTCCTTTACAAACAGAAGGCTGAGCAGAGTGACTTCAACTCAAACTTCTTTTCTAAGCAACAGATGCAAGAGACTCTATAAATGCAGCATCCATGAGACAAGTCTCTCATCATCTTCTCTCTTCTTGACTATTGAATCCACTTCTAAGATGGACACTTCAAAAGGAGTTTCTGTCTCAGGGCACTCATAATACATTCAGCACTTCCAGAAGGCTTTGTATCCCATGACAGCCACAGATGGATGTTTTCTGACAGAAGGATTCCAGTGCCAGCTACGATACTCTACTCACTCTACCAAGGCGATATTCTCCTCTGCCACCGATCCTTTGGAGGGAGATGTTTCTCTTCTACCCATGAATTTAATTTGCTGCCCTACCCTGCCTTCAAGAGGTGCAGCAATATAATAATGCACAGCTGAGGTGCAGAGAGGCACTGTCTCCTCTCCTCCCAAAGCTCTTCCCTGTTGGCAATATGCTTCAAACCTAAGTGGATCATCAAAGACTGGCAGAGTATCTCCTGATCTTTCAGAGTGAGAATAGGACAACAGATTCACATCCTGAATACGCTGTAACTCCAAGAGGCTCTTTGCAGAAATGGTTATGATGACTCACAAAAAGGCTCTGCTTTCTTATCTGTCAAGTGACCTCACTCATGGCTTGTCCAAGCACTTGAGGTGCGGAGTTTCAACTTGCAAAGTGTTCCTTTTCACCAGAATTCTGTGCATTAACTGTAACATAAGGAGCTACTGCAGAGACCTAGTCAATAAAGCCTGTCAGGCCCTGCTGCTTTGACCTAATGCTGTGGATGAGTTGTAGGTTCACTACTACTCAAACTTCTTTTCTAAGAACCCCATCTCAGATCTGAACTGTGTGACAGATCGTCAAGCATCACTAAAAGCTGGTGCTTGGATCCACTTCCAAATTGCCATTTCCCCTGCAAATCCAATCCAGGGCAGTTGAATCCTCTATTCATAATGTCTCAGAAGTAGCCAGAGGCTGTAGCCAGGATAGTAACCCCACTGTGCTACTCAGATACTCTACCTGCAGAGTTTATCCTCTAAATGGACAAGAGAAAGAAAGGATTACGGTCCAAATGTTCCAGACTGTCAAGGATGTGAGCGGTTTTAGTTCCAATGGAAATGCAAAGTATAACCTGGAACAGAGCCCAAGTGTCCCGCCATCCCAGCCAAGCAGCTTTTTCATGGCTACATCCAGATCTTTTCTGCAGCCATCAAGAACAATGGAGTTGATTACGTTCAGATGAGTAACAGCCAAGAACCCAAACAAACCAAGAGTGCAAGTAGGTGTCCAAAGGTTTTGATAAACTGAACATGGACTCCAGCTCCCAGACACACTATCACAAAAGGGCTAATTACTGCAGTCTCAACTGTTGACTGATGAGGCCTGAGCACTGCTGTCTGAAAAGCATCATCTGTTAGGCAGGAGTGCACTAGCCATTCTCCTACTTCAGCAGCTCAGAGAACGAAAAACACCACTACCAGTTTTGCATGCAGAGCTTCCCTGACCCTTTCCCTAGTTTGTGCACTCAAATTGTTGGGCATGGGTGCTCACCCTCATCTTACATGGCTCATCCAAAACCCACGGGGAGAACAAACACCACAGCAAACAATCTTTATGCTTGTTGACCTGTTAGCAACAGTGGGTCTATGAACAGCTGCAGCACTACCCCTGAAGCAGAGAGCAGTGAAGTAAAAGAAGGGTTTGCCTGTCTCTTCCAGTACTGGAAAACCACTCTCTGGCACTAATGCCAGTGCAAACAGTTACCAGCAATAACTGGGGTTGGCAGGAGCCAGCATGAGAACCTCAAACACACTGAGACCAACTGAGCTCTCTGGACTGTGCTCTGGGCAGCCCTCTGCCATGACCAACGCTCACAGCAAGGAATTCAACACTTCACTGTGCCCCCAGGTGTTCCCAGTGGAACAGGCAGGTAGGTATCAGCCCTTTACCTGAAAACATCCTGGTCCTCGTGGTCTGTGGGGGGGTTGTTCCACTGGGAGGGGATCCGACAGTAAAAATCACTGGGGATGGGCTGGCAGAGCCCCCAGCCCGGGCACCAGAGTGCAGGGTCCCTCCGTAAGCACCTGAGGGAGCTGGGGAGACAGTTGAAAGGTGCAGACTGGCATTACAGGAAAGTTACTCAGAGCATGGTGTGCCTCATCCAGTGGTTTTATGTTCCTGCGGACTCCCTTGGGAGACAGCGGTTACACCAGCCCAGACCAGCGTTCCCTTTGGAGCACCCGCCAATAACACAACCAGGCTGGGCTGGCATGGACTGTGGGATGCAAGCCGGGGCAGCGGGACGTGTTGCTGCAGCTGTTCTCCCCTCCTGCTTCCCAACCTGCAAGCCCAGGAAGACCCACCCTTGCAGAGCCATCCATCTTCGAGTCACCTGGCAAAATGTCCCCATTTCCACATGCTATCACATTCAGAAGGGGCCAAAAGAGGAAGCCCTGCCTACAAAAATCACACTGCTAGTCAGCAATTACACAGCACACGTCACCCACAGACCTCTGAGCACTCCACAAAAGAAAGCAAACACTCCTCACACACAGCAGTTGCTTTCTTTGCCAAAGCCATCAGAAAAGCAGGCTCCCATTTGCAGGAGGCATGTAGGCAAACTGGTCGCCCCAACTCAGGACATCCGGCCACATCTGCCTGGTCTCCCCACCTACCTGCTACTTCCATTGGCTTCTCGTTGTTCAGGCTGTCATTGCTGCCAGCTTCTGAGATCTGTGCCCCAAAGGCTGCCTTCAGCAGCAGGTCAGTGAGCCTGCCTGTGCTCAGAGACCTAAAAACAAGACATACAACATGATGGAGAAAGTCAACAGGTGCAAAGGTTCAGCTAACTTCCACTCCACTTCGTGCCATTCCCAATCCACAACTACTTAACATGACACAGGAAAACAGTCTGGAGCTGAAAGAATCACTTTATTCTTTCAAGAGAGCATTTGAAGCACCTTTATGCTACTTGCAGAAAGCTTACAGCTATCCTGAGAAACGGCAGTAACACAAGTACTGACCACAGGATGGTTACAACAGTGTTTTTCTTTGATGGAAGATGCACTAATTAATATCAAAGTCCACTGCCTGCCCCTGCAGGGGAAGACTTTAAAAATCTGCATCATATCTGCTTGCAATGCAGCATGCCAGTAGGTAACTACACAATGTTTACAGACGCAATGTTAAAGATGTAATGTTGGGGGGGTGGTGGGGTGGTTGTGTTGCAATTTGCTCCATCCATCCCATGTTAGGAAGTGTGAAGAACCAGTGTACAAAGCAAACAACAGCTCACCTGCCCTTGACCTCCTCCACAGGCCTCAATCCCAAGCCAGTCTGCTGGCAGTGGAAATGACCCATCTCCTTCAGATCTGGCAAGGTCTTGTTCCGGGTTGGGGTCATCATAACCCCCTGATGTGCCAAAAGAGTGAGGAGATTCTGGGAACTTGGGGTTTTGGGAAATTCAAACGGGGACACAGCCTAGGAAGAAGAGAAAACACAGAGCGCGATGTCCTTAAAACAAAGAGAATCTCCTTATCTCTCTGTTTATGAAAATTAAGCTGTGTGCATAGCAATCTGCTGTGATAAAGACATAGAAATCCCATCCCACGCAGTTACTTGCCCTCAATCCCAGAAAGACTAAAATGAAAGGACAACAAACTCTGCTGAGAATTTGCTGCAGCCTAACATAAGTGGAGAAAATGCTGTCACAATGCCAGCCTCACATGAGACACCAGGGCTGTCACCTGCTCAGCCGTCTGCTGTCTCTGCTGGGGATTCCTACCGGACACACACTTGCATCACATATCAAGCCACTGAATGGGAACTAGCCCGGGCACAGCAGCTTGCTAATGCACTTTCCCCTAATCTAGGCAGCTCTTTTTCATTGATGCTTAAAACCCTGTGCTCTGCTCAGATGGTGAACTGGTGAACGCTGCTGCCAGGAGATCTGTCCACTAAGAACTAGGACACTGGCCCATTTCATACAGATCACTAAACAGCCCTTGAAGAAAAGCAAATAAACAGTGATAAATCCAGGTCAGAGTTATGTGATCATGCAGCAGTTCATCCCCAAGTAACCCAAAAGATTGAACTATGAGAAACCCCAAAGCAGAATCGCTGACATACCTTTGTAGGGGAGCCCATGATAGTTGGTAGGGGGCTTCTCTGCATGAACTCTGACAGCTTCGGTGAGGATCTAAGCTGCCGGCAGTGCTGCAAGCCATGAATCTGCAGAGGCTGGCTGACTGGGGTATGACCGAAGTGAGCAACAAGAGGATCAGAGTGCTGCTTGGTTATCTTCTGCCTGCAGGAATGCAAATCTGACAGGTTGGGAGCACTGTGGAGCCGGGAGCCCATCCCTCGAGAACAGTGTTCGGGTGCTGAGGAACCTGGAGGGCCCAGAATGACAAACCACATCATTTCCTGATTCTAAGACAAATAAGGCAGCCTGATCCACTGCTAAAACACCCACAAAACCTTCAGTGAATCGCTAAGGATGGACTTGGATCAGAGCCCCAAAACTGCTCAGCCTGATCCAGTTTTGACTCTACAGGAAGAAAAGATAGGAAAAACAAGGAAAATACAAGTGTAGTTTCTTCCTTTCATTGCAGCCCTTACAGAAAAAAAGATGCCAATGGTCAGAGCTCAGCAGCAAGGAAATCACACATCAAGCAGACCACTGGCAGAGGGAATGTTGGAGATTTTGTGATGCTTTTTATTCATTCATTCCATCTATTGACTTCAAAGTCTTAAATTTGAGTTTTTGTGACACAGGGTTGTCAGCACTGGAAGACAGGATGTGAATGGATCAATCCCAACTCCCTTCAGCACACACAACTCCTGGTTGGCTAAGCATCAAGAGAAGCTGCTGAAGGACCATACCCAACCTTGAATGTCATGAGAATACGCTCCTGGCCTTATCCATTGGAATAATAAAGGAAGGGAAGGACCAACGCACCAGCAACAAGAATTCGGCTTCTCACTTCTGCTGCTCCAAGAGAAGATGGGATAACAGTCTGGCTGGGCTGCTCTGGGATTGTTCCAACTTGGAGGGAACAGAATTAGAAGAGTTTATTCAGTACTAATTTTCCATAACAACACTATGTACCACCCATCCTATAGGAAGTTTGAGTTCTCTCTTCCACCTTCTGAGCCCTAGGTGTGGAAAGATCAGCTCCTGTAAAAGCAGGGAAAAGCCCCTGTGTCCACTCTTAGTTCAGAAAGTTTTAGTCTGACTTGGCAATGATATTAATTTAGACATATAGAATACAAATATTCTGCATTTCCCCACTAGCAGAAACTAGTAAATACAGGACCGGAGACACTAGGGAATATCTGGTTACAGCAGAGCCTGTTTCTTTACAGAAAGCAGAAAACTGCATCAACTGCACACTGGGTATCTTCTTATCCCTTTCCACTTGAATTGTTGATATCTGGATCAGGTACCAGATACCCAGACAGCTACTTCTCAAGTTGAACAGGGAAGCTCAAGCCCTTCCAAAGCTGGTCAGAATTTGCTCTGACGACCACTGGCTTACATTTTTTTTCTCAGCCCAGTCCAAATCTGTAAAAAGACACTCTTTAGAGGCCAGCAAAGTATTTGATGCAGACATCAAACCTTGCCTCTCCTCAGGCTTATAGGTATTTTCCTCTTCATTTTACTGACACCAAAACACTTGTCAAATAACTTATTGGGAAGAGCTACAGGAGAACACAAACAGTCCAAACTCCCTGTTATCTGGCAGCTACAGCTGGTCACAATCTTCCTCTTTACAGGGAAAATGCTAATGATTTTATGAGGCAGCAACACATCAGTTAACATCTTACCTTGTGGTGATGGCATATATGGCCTGGCACCACCAAAAGAGAGCTTTCTGGAGCTGGGTGCAGATCCATGCTCTCCAAGGTAAGGAGGGGAAGCACCAGTTTTAGGAAAACCAAGAGGACTTGTACTGCTAGACCTCCGGACTGTACCAGACCTGTAAGGACAACAACAGCAACACACGTTTTATTCCAGATGCCAGCAAAAGAACCAGATACTCAAAACAAATCCAGCTACTATCAAGGATGTGGAACTTCATGGGGATTTATTCTGGATTGAAATCCCACTGCTCTAGGACTGCACCAATACAGATTAAAATGATAATCCTCACTCTCAAGAGTTTCAATTAAAACAAAAGTTTGCAAAACAAATGAAAAGAACAAATGAGATTAGTTTAGCTGTAAGCACGGAAGCTTGTCATCACTCTGAAGTCACTTTTAGATGCTTCTGGGTATCTAAATGAATCCTGAACAAGAGGGAGTTTTATATCTTGCCACATCCAATGTGTTTATTTTAGGCAGTGTCTTCAGAATACCCTGAGAGGGCTTTCTGCAAGGGTCCCTCCTGTGCTGCGCTTTTGTCAGAGCAGCAGTTTAGGTAGAAAACTTTTGAGTGCTGGATGCAAGACACAGAGGTAAGCCGTGCTCAAGGCACTGCTCTGCAGCAGAGCTCTGACTCACATCAGAAGCTGCAGAGCCAAACAGAGCAGTGTGGTTGTCAGGTCTGAAACCACATACTACTACCCGGCAGAATTTCTCTTGCCTGGGCTCCAAACTCCTTTAACTCCTTGTGAAGCCTCACCTTAGGGAGCTCAAATTAATTTGTACAGCCCACACATGCAGAAACCTGAAGTATTAGCAGCTGCTAAACTGAAACAAAAGAGGAAATATTGGGGAAATTGAGTTCAGCCACAGCATCACTCTGGAAAAAGATGGGATTATTTCCCGGTACTCTGATGCTTCCACCACTCCTTAAGAACACATCACCCAAACTCTATTTACTGAAATGCCATTCTGCCCCTGCAAGCTCCGTCATAGATTTCTATTCCACTGCTCTATTGGAGAAAACAGTCTTTTCATCACATCTTTCATTCTATTTTCCATTTGGAAACATGTTTTTCCCTTGTTTAAAAGAACGTTAGCCTCAGCCAGTGGGTGGTTTTCTGGTAGGGAATCAAAGAACATGCTCAAAACCCCCTCTGTGCTGAAGCCACTGAAAGCCGCTGTCACCAAGGTATCTGCCTCCTCCCCCAGTGATGCTGAATTAAGCTGTCGATAGGTATCTGAACATAAGGAACAAAGGCAGATGGGCGTCAGCAGTGCAAGAAGGGGCAGCCATGCTGCCCAGGAACAGGAAGGTCATCCTGATGAAGGGGCAAGACTCAGCAACACTACTAGCTGTGTGCTTTACTTGATGCCACACTCCAATAAATATAACGACATAATAATAATCTCAGTAGCGGAGGTAAGATTCTGTATCCACCACCCCCTCTTCAACGTGTTACTACATTTCTCAGTCAAATGCATCACGTGCTCAAAGAAAAGGAAATCGTTTAAGATTTTAACCTAAAAATCACTTCTTCTGAATCAGAGGCCTAACATTCATTAAGTGCCTGGATCTGAAGCAAAATGAACACCCAACAAGGAACAGACACCCAGACAATGTATGGCAGAAAGCATTGCTCTGCCCTGTTTTTCATGTTCCATCATGTTTTCATGAACCATCATGTTCCATTTGGAATGTTATCTATCAGGAACTTCCAGAGAAAAACAACAGCTGACTGCTGCTGTTGAAAGATGTGGAATTTCAAATGCCACCCTCAGAGACATGGGATAAGCAAGCAGGTGAGCAGGATGGTGATGAGGCCAGAGGCACGCACACTTAATTACCACAAGCAACACATACGTCCACAAACAAGCCAATCAGGTGACAGTGGTCACCTTTGCAGAAACTTGAGCGTACTCAAGCTTTGTAGTCAAATGACTCGGCAAACATGACGAGGCACTTGGCAGTAATGGCCTATTTGATGCACCCTATGGAAAAGTGGAATCACACACTAAATGCCTGATGAAGATTTTGTCTTCCATTCTTGAAGGGTGTCTACTGAATTTTCTCATTAGAGGAAGTGATGGCAAGAGATAACTATGGCTTCCTGGGGCAGAGATGATGCCAGAGATTCTGTGAAGATGCTAAAAGCAGTGTGAATCATCCTGATTGTGTCCATACCTAGAGTTCTTCTACAGGGATGAGGCTAACGTCATCATTACACAGAGGTGACTAAAGAACAGAGCAAGACAGTTTGATCCCTGACTGGTAGCTGCTGATCTCAGCAGCCCACCACCAGGATTAGGGCATGCAGTATGCTAAGGTGCATCCTCTGCACCTCTCCATAGCTCTCATTTTGTACACCACATGGATAGCCAGGACTCTTGTGAGTTCTGATACTAATAAGGCCAATGGTTTTGCTGTCAGAAAACCACAAAGCAAGTAGGAAACAGGAAAGAGCTAACCACAAAACCTGCCACACGCTCGAAGAAGTGAACATAAACCAGCAGTGAAGTAACACTGGTACAAAATAACGTCTCTGCTGATTCCTGATTAATATCAACATATCTTGTCCCTACCATGAGTCCACTTTGAATAATCCTTATCCTGAACTAGGTTGGCTGAAGCCCAATCTTAGGCTGACACAGGTACTACCCTACTTCTGACATGTAAACTTCAACTAACCCAGATACCAAAGCATCCAAGGAAAACGTGACACCTCAGAGACAGTTCTGTTTGAATGTCCCTGCTGTACAAGCTCTTTAAGATCCTGTGTGAGTCTCCTTCCAACCAGTCTATAACCTGAGCTGCTGCTGTCAACCCAGATTTCAAGTGTGTATGAACCAGAAACTGCACATAAGAAGAGAGAGAAGCCCTACGTGTCTTGGATGTACAAGGTGCCATCACTTAACTCTAGAGTCAGCTCTATGGCTGAAGGCTGGCATCCAAGCATTCCTGATGGCTTTCAGAAAGCACACTCTGCCCCACAGGCACAAATTGCTCACAATGCGATCAATCCTGGCTGTGTAACCACATTAATATGCAGCTTGTGTAAGACACATCATCTATGGTGTGACTAGCTACAGGAATTAAAGTCAAGTCAAGTAAGTTCCATAGTTCCATCCATTTTAGTTGTTCATCTCAACTTTATCCTTTTATAAAGGTATGTGCCAGGTGGATGGTTCTCTGCCTGGACAGATCCAGTAGAAACCAAGCCAGAGCTGGCACAGGAAAGCCTACCAGGCTCAAAGTGGTTCAGGCTGCACTGAAAAGCTGACTGAAGCTTACACACACACTGATAAAATCCACTACCGAGTGCTGTAAATACATCTCCACACCCCTACAAAACGCCCCCAAAACTGTATTACCATACACCACTCTACAGTAGAGAAAGGAGAGACTATGAAGAGAGACCCATGAATCTGTCTGTTTTACAACCCTCAAGCTATGATACAGGAGGCCTTGTGCTGCCGCTGTCCCCTCCTCAGTCCCAGCACTTACCGTGGAGAGGTGAACTGATTAGGAGACTGCAGGTTCTGCTCAATCCGACGGTAGTTGTGAATTTGTGTTGGGACTGGAATGGGCACGGAGTGTCCGTACTTGCAGCTAGAAAACTGTCCTGGCCGGCTGTGGAAAGGACACACAAAGAAAGACTCTTGTAAGGGGTGGACCTTCAGCCAGGTTATTTGAGGTTTTATCTTCACAACACAACCATACTTAGGGAGTGTCCCCTTGGCTGCGCTTGGGCTGTGGGTTTGTGCTGGGAGGGAGTTCAAAGTTGTATCAAAGGGAAGTGGCACCACACATCTCCTGAAAACAGGCACCTTTCTTCCAACACGATTCCCACCCACAGACTTTAGTTCAAACAAACAGCCAACCACACCACTCCCTCCAAGAAAGCTGCAGCCCTGCTATTTCAGGCCACAACTGGCCTAGTTTCCAACAGCTCAGATCCGCAGCCAAACAGAACATCGCTGAGCAAGGACTAAACATTCATGGCTCACGAAGGCCTCCAACAAAGACTTTGCTGCCAAGAGCTACTTGTGATTCATGCAGAGACACTGCTGTAGCCATGGCTTCTCCATGAAAGCCTCAGCACACCACAAAGGCTTGTGGTGTATATCAGAATATTTGCAAGTTAACTACAGGGTGGGGAAGGCAACATGGAATAATTGGGGGCAGGAGCCAACATCTGTGTACCTATCAAGGTAAGCCATCTCACAAAATGGGATGGGCCCATTCTGCAAACTTCAAACATCTTTCTAGCTTGCTCCAAGCAGGCTGATCTGTCACAATTGCTATCTGTTCCCCTGGGTGACAGCTTCCCTGTCACTCCTTGCTGTACACCACACTATGCACAAACCATGCTGTACAAACCCCATGCAAACCCCACATTAAACCAAGTAGCCACCTAAAGACTTTTCCCAAAGGCTCCAAAATTCTAGCATTAATTGCCATGGCAATGCTATTTACAAGTGTGAAGTGCAGGGATGTTGAGCAATTACACAAAGATCTCACTGCTAATGCAGGGTTCTGCACTTTCCTTGTTGTCAGCTGAGGGCACACACTTGGCTCTGGCCCTGAGAAGCAGGAAACATCACTTCTTTGGGTCTAACACTTGGAGTGGAAATTTTTTTACGTAAGATTAAAAAAAGAGTTTAATTTAGCAAGAACATGCGTGCACATACAGGGATACAGAGAAGACTATGCAACTTATTTGGCAGTTCAAAGAACCCCATTAACAGAATTTCTTTTTCTGGGGTCTGTGGTTTCCAGTGACAGTGCTGAATGAAGCTGACCTGCAGGAACACATATGCAGATCTCCACATTGTGCACGTGAAGATGCTCCTTCCTAACAAGAGAGCCAAATAATAGGAAGAGATCTTTGAAAAAGAAAGATGAAAAAGTGATTCTAATTCCTTGTTCTTCCCTCAATGGTTTTAATTTTTTTTAAGTTCTATATATTCTTCTTTGGGTGCTTTTATTTCTTCCACCAAGAGAGCATACTCTTAGTCTGGTGTTTGTCTCTGAAAGACTTAGAATTCTTGACTGTTCACTGACATAATAAGCAAAGGCATTCAAGTTTTGTGATTGCTCAGCAGAATGGTGGCACTTTTGTCTGTCTTCCACCAGCGCTAAGATAGACACAAAGCAAATAGAGCTCTACCCAAGAAATCTGAGGGTTCACATTGAACTTTCTACATATTCTAACTTCCAGCATACATTTCACACAACTGGTCAAGATTCTTTGGAGGAAAGAGTTCTTAAGTGAAAGTATCTTCTCTTTTTAAGAGTTGAATCAATTCCTTACCAGAAGCCAGGTTTCTCCACAAGGTCAAAGTTGGGAAAGAGAGCATCCAAATGAGGTGACATACCAAACCTGCTAACTAGCCTCAAGCCTTAAAGACCACAATTGCCCAGAAATTTGCAAAGACCAAGAGATAAAGCTGGGACAGGGAGTTTAATTACTTGCCAGCAATTAAAAAGCTCTTTGAAAATGGTATTAAATCCGCTGCTGTGGGATACATCCAAGGAAGCACCTCTTGTTACACTTACTAAGCATTTTCAACAAGGAAGTGTTTCTTTTAAAACAAACAATAAAAAAGATAACTATCAGAATATTTTATTTCTGCCTAGTCCCTACCCTCTTATTAAGAACAAGAAGAGCTGCTCTACTGTGTACCATGACATCCTGAGGGAAACCCATTGCTGGCCACTCTAAAACAGTCTGCTTTCTGCCACAGTTGGACTGCATCCAGCATTGCTTGCTAGCCTAGAGCCACACATGAAAGGGAACTGCTGCTTGTGACGGAGAGAAAAATCAGGAGTTCTCTGCACCAGTGAAGCCAAGTGCTGAACCTCAGGTCACCTATAACAAAGGGCACTGAAAAGCATGTTACTAGTAAGGACATATCTGGATGGCACCAGTTCAAAGAGCCTTCAGGGGACAAATCAAAGATCACACTTTACACTGTGGATTCGGAGTGATGGCTCTGATCTTTCATCACTTAGGTTTTATTCCCCATTCTGGACAGGGTAGGGAGTAACTCTTCAGTATTTCTTCAAAGCAGACAGAAAAGTGTGAAGTAGCACTAGAGTGTTTGACATCTGCTCCACATAAGCTGTTGGGAAGCAGCAGGAAAGACATCAAGAGCAGGAACATGTTTAGATCATAACCACTGGCATTGACTTGCCATCCTGTGATCCAGTAGAAACCAGTTTAGTGAAGACTGAACAGTGAAAAGGAGGCAGCATTTATAGTCAAATTCCATTAATTTCTACTCACTGCTGTCCAGAAAGAAGGCCAAATCCCTTATTAATGGCTGATCCCCACAGTGCAAAGGCATCAGTTAAGGTATAAGCTGTTAAAAAGCTTAGCAGGTGATGGCATAAGAAGCCTCAATTAAACTCCACGCTGTGGTATGTATTTGCCAATTAATCTGAAGACGTCAGCAAGACTTTGAGACTTCTTTAAATTTCTATGCTTTGAGGCTACATTATGTCATTTTCTAGGCTATGGTTAAGTGATGACTGTGTTCAACACATAGCCTGGGACTGCATATTCTTCTTAAACAGGATTTTATGGTGATCTGTCTCCCAGAGTGAAATCCCCTTCAACTGTCTTCCCCCAACAGGTGCCGTATCAACAGAATAAAAGATGAAAGCTGTTCTGCTTCCCCACCAGGCAAGGACACCAGCAGCTCTGGGTAAGGTAATCATGTGCCCAAAAGCTTCAAGCTCTAGCATCAATGGGATCACCTTCCAGCAACCATTAACATTTTCTGAACATAAATGCATCTGGAGGCGCTGGTTGTGCTGGACAGCTGCTAACTACATCTCTGAACACCAAAGCTGAATTTATAGTAGCTACTGGAATTGGAACTAAACGTATGACTACTCCTGTTTGCACTTGTGCCCCTCCACCCTCCATTACTAAACAAGTCTAGCATAGCAGTATTACTTTATAGCAGTACAGTGCAACAAACTGTCTGGAGCTGCAAACGACTAAGTAATCCTAGATCTGTTCTTCAACAGCAAGGTAGATGAACAACTCTCCTCCACATTCGTCCTTGCGTATCTTGCCCAGACATTCAAGCCCACCAGTTTCAGCACTGCAATTCTAGAAAGGTCTCTAGCTGGAGTGCTCTGTAGGCTGAGCAGCACATACATGCCAGTGGAGTAGATTTACTTTCTGCTTAAGAACAACCCCTTTCCCCCAGAGAACAGCATTAATTTGAGCTCTACTGCATTCTCTCCTGGCCCCTCCTGAGAGCCAGAAGAGGGAGAGACAAACTTCACAGATAGAACTGATCACTGCCTGAGGCTGGGGAGTTTTCCTGGGTGTTTCCATTTAATTAAAGAAGAGATTATGGTGCGCTGAACGAGATATGTAAAACCCCTTCAACGGGTGTGTGATTAATCAGTGTTTTATAGGCACCAATGAACAGTCTTACCTGGATGGGCTAGGAGAACTGCTGTATGGGGGTGAAGGAGAGGGTGTCCTTCCCTGGCTTTCCAAGCCTGCTGAAGTTACCAGAGAACTCCTGAAGAATGACAGAAAGAATCCAGCCATTAGAACCTGGGAACCAACCCTACTCCTCTCTACAGATCACAGCAAAAGAGCTGTGGACAGCACCCTCTGCTCATCCTAGCTGTAGGAGCCCTGGGGACTGCCATGCTGCCCCATATACATACACTCTAGTATTCACGTGCCACACACTGATAATCAAACTGAAAACAGCCAAACCCAAGCACATGACAGGTATATCTGAAATGAAAATTAACTCAGCAACATCCTCTCTCCACCAGAACCCCCAAGTCCTTAACGCACAGTACACTCCAGTGGCTGAATAATTTCAGGTGCCTCGGTGCTCTTACCCGCTGTACATCAGGCTGTCTTGGATTGGCTTCCCTCCTGCAGCCTCTGCAGTTAAATCACCTGAGGAACAAGGAAATGCAGGAACAGATTAATTTAAGATAATTTTCTTAAAAATTTTTACATATTCAGAACAGCTGATATTTTGGGTAGAATTTCCTGCTCCTCCAAGACACACTGAGGTGCTTTCTGAAGTCAGCAGTTTGCAAAATAAATGTGGGCTGAAGCTGATGTAGATGCTGCTCATCCTTAGAGGTTCAAGTTTTGGAAAATTTAAGCTGAAAGTCTAATTTCAAGGAGGGCAAAACCTGACAGAATGATTTGGGGCACTCAGTGCAGGCAAACAGCTGCTGTGCAAAACAGTAGCAGTGTATGTTGCACATACAGCTTTGAAACACCCCTGTCTTACCTGGCAAAAATCCAGGGCAGCCAAATGAGGTAGCAGCTAGATACACAACACAAGGGAGCCTGTGCCTTTGCCAAAACAACATTGGAAACATGACCAACACAAGGCAAGTGTATACTGGTCCCATCGCTGTTCCCAGGAAAAGCTGAGCATATTAGAACTACACAGCAGAGCCCTTTCACAGGTTCCAGTTCTACCCCTCTGAATTGCTGTTGTAATACAAGTAGCGCAACCACAAAAGAAGGAATCAGCGTTTATCACCAAGTTCCACCTCAGCAAAGCATTCTATATAAGGTTACAGTTGCGCAACACTCTTCTCCTCGATCAGTAAAGACCTATGCATGGACATGGCACGTGTCTGAATTAGGGCCCTGGCACCTCTGTACGTATCTCTTTCCAAGCAATTCCTAGCACAGTGTAAACACACAGAGATGCTAAACTTAGATTCAAAATGCTTGAAGAAAAATCCAACATCTTTTCATTTTTCTCAGGGATTGCTTTTTCAAGTGTAAAGTCTGGCTTGCTAGCTGAAATCCTGTCTTGAACTGTGATGCTGAGTGAAGCTGAAGACAGGATGACATAAAAAAGGCTTCTGTGAGACAAAGACATTTCCCCGTGAGCCTTACCTTCTTTTCCAGTTGGATTTCCAGGTTCAATGTCTTACTGAGGTCCCCATGTAATCTTTACTCCAAAATCTTGTATTTGTAGGTAATTACAAAATACCCTCTAACAAAACTAGCCAACGACATGGATGTATCTTAAGCTTGAGAACAAACCCATTCCTGTGATTCAGTCAGACAGGTTGAGTTGCTCTTTCAACTTTCTAGTACTTCTGAACAACCACATCCCCCCCTGCTTCAAATGTCTGTGTTTCCAGAAACCACCTTACTTGAGAACTGTGCTGGGACCATAACGAAGTCATCTGTGTCACAAGATGAATTCTTACTGCTGGTTCCTGCAGAGTCTTTAGATCCGTGCAGGAAACCAGGGGAATCTTGGGTTGGAGATGCCAGCGCCTTCTCCTGCAGCTGCTGCTGCATCTCTCCAAGGGACTGCTAATTCAAGAAGAAAACAAACACAGACTTCAGCACAGCTACTCCATCATTTTGCCTCATCCTTTAAATTGAACTCTACAAGGCTACAAACAACAGTTTACTGATAAACTAGGACTGACAGTTTGCCAAAAGCAACTGTTTCATTTACTGAAAAGGAACAGCCTTTCATATCTGCATCAGAATAGCACATCCATAGCTACATGAAACATACTACCTGCACGCCTGATGCTCCCCAGACAAGAAAAAAAGCACTTGAGGTATTGCATCCCTCTGCTAAGGCAATCTGAAGCAACCACACACCTTCCCAGTTTAATATGGCTGGGGAGCAAAGAACTCTCTCCAATAGTTTTGTTTGTACTTCTGAGTTACAGGGGTTTTACTGTTTGTTTTGTTTGTAAGTGTTGCATCTCTGGTCTCAGCTCACATAAGTTGCAGAATGCTGCACTACGGAACATGTGCCTAAGCGTCCTTGTACTTTCAGGACAACTCTGGTTTTACTGTAGTGCTGATGAAGAGTTAAAGGAAGGCCTGAAGGTGGTTAGGCATTCAATAGATGAACACAACCCTAAAAGTCACGATTTTCTGCTTTCTTCAGCTAGATGATTAACAGCACCACAATCCTCCTGTTCTGAGACACTAAGACAGCTCAACTGCCCAAAATGTCTTAGTATAAAGGTTTGAATCAGCTTTCACTTAGGCCCTATTAAGACCTCATTCACCCTCCAAAGACTCTCCAGCTTTCCAGATGGGGACTCATTGAACTTGCAGTACAAACTAACAGAAGGAATTTTCCAGCTGTCAAAATAGTCTCTTTTCCACCACACCTGCCAGCTCTGCCCTGCAGACATGGCATTTTCCACATGCTGGGCCAGCACTCCTCCAGCAGCAAAACTTCACAGAACACAGTGGGACCACTGCAGTGTACTTCTAAACCTGGGATCGCCTCCCAGTGTGGCAGCAAATCAGTACCATCCCCAAATGAGAACTGCTCAGGGTAGAGTCTGCTTTTCACACAATCTATCCATTCCTGGAATCTTATTTATGGTCAGGAGGGCCTCAACCTACTTAGGGCTGCAGCAGGGAAGGATCTTTTAGAGATACAATTATGTATCATCCAGAGGAAAATAGATGTCTCTGCCAGCCCATGTCATGAGCACCTACATCAACTTCTGACAGTGCTTGTTAGCCTTTCCCATACCAGGCTGGCCCAGAGAAACCCACAGAATAAAGCAAAAAAGCAGCAATTTTTTTTTTTTGCAAAAAAGCAGCAGTTCCCTTCCCCAACCCACCTCACCACAAGCTTTCTTGAGTTCAAAGGCAGCTTTCACCAAGAACCTCCAAAACCAAGCTTTCAGTTCAGTGAGCCGGAGGTGTGTCACTTCACAGTGACAGAGGTCAGTTAATACACTGTCCTCCAGAGAAGTTGTCAACATTTCAAGCAGCCAGAGAAAAAACCCAGTTCAGACCTCCTCCCACAAGAGCACCAGCCTGTGGCAGCTGTGGTTGGAGCAAACAACTTTGCTGAATGTCCCTCTAAGGTAGTTGGGAATGCTGGTCACAAAAGACTAGTGTCATCTTACAAAGGCAGGAGGATACACTGTCAGGCTGCAGAGGCTTTGATGTAAAACAGAGAACCTGCAGCCCAGTAAGCAGTGTTACACTCTGAACTAGTGACTAGATTTTGGTTCCAAGGAGTTTTCCATGTCTGCTAAGATGAGCTTGTGTCATCAGAAAAGAAATTGGTATTAAAGACCCTCATACAATAGGCAACAGCAAACAGAAAGATTTCTTGTGGAGAGAAATAACCTTCATGATCCAATCTGTAATCTGAGAATCAAACCTAGGCAAAACTGAAGTGTTCAGGGACTTGTGGCAGCAGACAGTTAAGGCAGAGACAATGTCTCCAAGAAGCAAGCAGGGAGATCATTAACAACAGCGTCCCCTCTGGGCTGTACTTACAGGAGGTGATGCCAGGTGGGAAGTAGAAGAGCTGCTGGAGGAACTACCAGAGCCTGAACTGGGATAAGAAGGCATTGGCACAGAAGCAGCTAAAACAAGCAAAAGACAAAACCAAAAGAATTTGTCAAACTACAATCAATCCAATAATACATTTTTAATCTTTTCCCATCAGATTTATGTCATGTAGCAGCCTGTCTCTCATATCAGATGAGGTTAATCAAAGGAGAACAGAACAACTGTTTATTTATGTGATTCCTACTCCACACACTATTTCACAGCTATAGCTCTTGGAGGAGGGTCTCAGAACACATGACTGAGGTCACACATCCATTTGGCAGTTGACCTACACAAGTTGGGAAATGGCTTCTGCCTTAAAGACCCTCCAAACCATCCTTGTGAATGAAGAGAAAGATGAACAGAAAAGTGGACCAGGTTACTTATGTCAGGGGCAGAGGTTAAAAGCTAGACCACACCCTTACAGTTTCTTCTTCATGAGTTCTCATGGCTTAGCACACATATCAAACCTTAGGTGTTCTTGCCATAAGTTAAACACATGCCTACTCAAGCCCTGGGAGCTTGTGGCCTAGTCACCCAAGCATCCCAGACCACACACTACAAAACACACACACACACACACACACCCCATCCAAAATAATCACTCCATATGGAAACAGCTCACTGGTCCCTTGGTTACTTCTGTGTATTAAAGAGGTCTTCTTTATTTAATCTCTCGGTACAGAAACTGTTCCACAGCACAGGCTATTCTTATATTCCACCCTTTCATGTTTTATTGTTTAGTACCAGAGCTGCCTGTTTCACCCACTTCACTGTTGAACTGGCTTTTGTACCTCTCTAAGAGGCATAAACCTCACCCTGAAAAGACTAGTTAGCATCACCCTTCAGGCAGAGAAGATGATTAAAGCATCACGGGAGAAAATTTAACTCAAATGACTTATGCATTGAGGTTCAGTAAATAACTTAGAAGAGCTAAGCTGAGCAGGGAGACAGTCAAAGGCAACACTGGCTCTCTACAGGACTTTGAATTATTTAGTGGTTCAAATTCCCCAGTCCACCAGCACAAGACTCAACAGGGCAGAAGTGCCCCAAACACCTTGACTTCAAGGCAGCTTGAAGTCATGTTTTACTCTACAGCCATTCTGGTATTTGAACAACTAAAGACAGAGATCAGAGGCAGTGGGTAAGCAAGGAGAGGAACATTTTGCTTCTCTTCATTGCACTGGAAGAGAATTAGCACCTCGTATCAGATTTCTGCCTTTACAGGGTTCTGTGCTAATGACTCCCTACTTAATACGAGGTTAATAACACCCAGAAGAAGAATGTTTGTGTTTGAAGTAAAACTACCTCTGTCATTAATGACATTAGATACTACAAAGTACTTTATCCAACCTGCCAAAAATAAAAGCCCACATCTCGTCAATTAACTGCTGAAGCAGTGTTCTAATGTTAAATGAATAGGAAAATATGACTTTTAATAAAAATCTTTAAGAAGTCTTTCCATGTAACCTGATGAAAGAGGTTAAAGGATGACTGGACTACTGTTTCCCAGCACAAAGACAGCAATTACTCAGATGCTCAATTCCTCAGTCTGGCAGAGATGCAACGAGATCCAACAATGGGAAAATGAAGCCAAAGTGTTTGTTAAAATGCACATTTTAACTTCAGCAATGAAGAGCTAACAGTTTAACCAGGGTCACAGTGATGTTCCTCCACCTCTTGCTAACATGGACAAAACCTGAATGTTTTTCTAAACAGGGTGACGTTGCAAACAGAGATTGATCACAGACTGTTATGGGTTGGAAAGGACCTCCAAAGACCATTTAAGTCCAACCCCTGCTGCTGGAGCAGATTGAGCAGAATCCTGCTGTATGCGCAGTATGAAGCCAGAGCAGGATGGCTGTGTAGGACCTGCAGGTAGTACCATACCCAGCTGCCATTCCCTTATGCTGGACTCTATCAGCAGTGCTCTCTCTGCCAGAGCTCTGAGGGTCAGGTGCACGACGAGATACATCCCTTCCAAATCTAGGAGAGAGGCTACTCTTCAGCCTTTGCATGTACTCTACCCTAGATGGGCTGTGCTGTTAAAACATGCTGCTCCCGCTTCAGTAAAGGAATGGGGATCATGGTACCCAAACAGTGGGCGTTTTGGGAGGTCAGAGAACAGTCTGGCAGGGAGAGCCACACTGCCCACACACTGTTCCAGCACAGCTGGGTCCCACTCCCCATACTCCAGGAACACACACAGAGGTTTGAGAACCTGCTTGTGTGAAGAATGGAGAGCTCGGGCCTGCCTATACCACACTGCTTTTGATCTCCATGATCTTCCCAGCAAGCTTGCAAAGAAATCCCTATACCTTCCCTAAGTATTTAACACAAGAAATCTGAGGAGATGGGGAAAATCATCCCTCTTCTTATCTTGACAGCTGTTACAGAAAAATTAACCCTCATGTAGTCCTTCCTATTATGGAAAGGTGCTCTGAACTGCATTAATATATGCTGCTTCAAGACTTTCATCTCCATTTTTCCCAGAATTAATGTTTTTGCTAAGTCAAGTCAGTTCTGTCTCAAGGTCCTCTCTGCTCTATTTTGGTTCTGGGTTTATTATTGATTAAAACCTGGCTGGAACTGAGACTTTCCTATTTTTGTATATTTGCTTTGGCCAGCTTTCCATTAATCTAGAGAGGAAGACAAGCAGTCAGACTTCGCTATTACAATCTGAAAGTCGTTTAAACTGTCTGCTTGAAGAACACCCTTAGTTACAGCCTCCACTAACCCTTGCTCTAAAAGCCAAACCCTGCAAGCTCCCCAAAGGCACATGATAATGCTGTGAGGTCCAAGTCTGAAGATCCTAACACTAAAAATGGACTTCCATACATGTAGAACCACAAGGCCTGGCTCTGACAAACCATCTGTGACCACTACGCCCCTGCTGGTGCATTTTTCAGGACAGGACAGCTTGGAAAGCAAGATGCTCCATATCCACACACCCAGGCACTCCCAGCTTAAAATTAAAAAGGGTGCAAACACTTGGCTCATCATGTTTTCGGCTCAAGTCTGAATGGAGGGAATGTTCAGGTGGGTTGTAGGCCCCCACCCAAATCCAGAAATTGCTGGATTGTAATTGTAATGTAAATAAGTCTGTTTTCATAATTGTCCTCTCCAACTTGTTCCAGTAACAAAACAGTCATCCTATATGTTGTGTAACCAATACAAACAGGTTTCAAAACGGGAGAGCTGGAAGCCATAAAGACAGCACTATGCCCAGTAGTGCAGACCTGGATACAGGATCTTACACCTGCAAGTCACTTCTGACAAACCCTGCCAGGGCTCATTAAAAAAGCTTTATGTGGAACCCGAGTTTTACACTCCCTGGAGAAATGCATATTTGTGTTTATCTGGATTCAATTAAAACCTGTCATCAAAAAGTGACTTACTTGTTGCCTTGTCAGAGACTGCAGTGGCAAAAACTGCCAGGGCTTGCCCATAGAATAAGCCGCTTTAGAGCTTAAATATTTGCGCCATTAAAATCTTCCATGTGCAGAAGTCACCTGAGTATTTAATGCACATTAGGATAACAGAGGTGGTAAAAGTCAAGTTAAGGCTGACAGATATTCCAGATACTGAGCCACCCTACACTTCTGATCCTTAACTACTCATGCTTCATGCTCTGAGTGAAGGAGGTACCCACTTACTATTCATTAAAGGCAGGAGCTAAAACAACTGCTAGAACAACTCCACGGTACTCCACACAGGTACCAATTACACAGTGTTTACTAAGAGTAGGCTTGCACAAGCATTTAGTTATGTCCCTCCTGCATTATGACAGTAATACACTGCCCCATACCATATGCTGATCAGACCTGACCAGAGACAGATGACATTCTGACTAGACACAGGATTTTTAAGGCTTTATTAATCAAATTTTACATGTCTCTATACATCCTTAGTCACAGGTACAAATCTCAACAATATAAAACAAATTAAAACAAACAGAAAAAATACAGTACACGCTTTGGTTGACAAAGCCCAAGGCCCTGAGCCCACGCTTAAGACTAAATTCTGTGGCAAACTGAGCTTTGTGGTACCCCCTGACTGGCAGCAAGCTGGGGGTTCTTGCTTCACCAAAGGAATGAGATGAGAACAACTATCCTTTGATCCCGCAGTGAAGAGGAGCTTGTCAGAATTACTGTACTTAAAGTGGTTTAACTGAAGTGTTGATTTTGCTGAAATGTCTTGAAAAAACATTCAATTAAACAAGGCAGATCCCTGTCTTAGCAACTTTACAATTATCCACTTAAGAAAATTATTTGCAGTTGAGGAGTCTCCAGTTCTCCAGAATTCCAAAATGACTGTATTTTTTTAAGTCTTCAGAATTCCATGAGCTAGTGTACTGACAGTCACACAGAATGACCTCATAGCTATCACCTGAATCATGTGACCAGCTCTGGACCAGCCTCGATAGGGTTCAGGACCCCAGGTGATGTGTTCAGCTCTGCACATTTGTCTGCATGGGTTTGGAGACCACCACACTCTGCTCAGACTGCAAAATGTTCTCATATGGAAGTGGCTCACTTTTACATTAATTTGGGACCCAAATGGATACATGGCTGCCTGAATCTGCAGTGCCTCTGTACTGGAAGGTCCTTCAGGCAAAGGCTGCACAGCAGGCCCCTGAACTTAGCTACAGTCTCAGTGTGTTCACAGAACAGGTGCTACTCCAAAACACAGGCTGGCACTACCATCCAGCAAACTTCTCTTAGATAAACTGTCACACTCAAAGGCAAATGACTTCGTCCCGCTTCTGCCAAAGTCAGTGGCAGTCCAGGTATCTGCTCCCAGAACAAAACACATGAAGTTACTCCCATTAGTTCGCCATTGCAGACTTGAGGACTTGCTCAGTCTCACTATGACCATCATGATTCCGATGCAGCCGTATCTCCTCTCTTCGTTACTTCCTAGACTTAGGATGCTGAACCATCACTATAAACTTCTGGAGTCATCTCCACCAAAGTTCTGCACCAAAGCTAGGGGAGCCAAAACTTGAGCATCTGCAACCTTGGTAAGCCACCCACTTCAGCTGGAGCTGTGCAGATGTTGAGCACAGGATCCCACAAAACAGCACTCCATCCATTTCAACTGAGCTTTCCTTATGGAGATCACTGTAACCCAGAACTTTGCTGATATGTAGGCTCTTCTCTCATCTATTCAGAAATCCAAAGGACCAGCATTCCTGCTGGCAACCTTTCTCTCAGGCTCTTCACTGCTCTCCTCAGAGGCCTTCACCCCTCACTAGCATCTGACAGTAGCAGAAACATCTGCAGCAGGCTGCAACCACCATCTTCTCCACTAGCGGATTTCTGTGCACAGAAATCTTCTGTTGAAGACCTCCAGTAATAGGGTAATATTTGTCCCCACATCTTTTCAAACCCTGTAGTGGTCTCTTCTGCCTGGAGAAGACTCCAGGCTGTGGACATAAGCCCGGAGGCAACAACCAGTGGGGCAGCAGAGAGGTCTGGAGTTAATGTAGTCCCTACTTGCCTGTAAAGGTGCAATTTTTACTGGGCCTTGACCCCACACTGTTAACTGTGGTGCAGCTGGGGGCAAAGGCTGAGCTGCAGCCTCATGCTCATAATGGTGCTTCTGGTTTCTGCTCAGCAAACGCTGAGACTTTGGAAACTCAGGCCAAGTCAGGAGAATCCTCCTCTGTTTGCAGGGGCTTTTCAGTTCCCCTGACCAATGAAGCAATGGAACTGCTGAAGGGAAGAGATGAGCTGGTGGATATGGCAGAACATCCTGAGGGTGTAGTCCTCTGCTTACAGGGGGATCAGACTTTGAAGGGCTTTTCCCATACTGCAGTGGCACAGAAGGTGCTGAGAGGTGAGCTGGTTTGGGAGCAGTTCCACACGGGCAGGGTCCTTTCCTGCTGGCAGAGCAGTCCTGCTTTATGGAACTTGCCCCATATCTCGCTGGTGCAGATGGAGACAGGTGCCTGGCAGGCTTGCAAGCTACTTTAAACCAGTGTCTTTTCTTGCACACAGGATGGTCACCTAAGTGCACAGTTAAAAACTGTCAGGAACATCTAAATCCTGCTCTGGAGCCAGGAAAGTAAGACTGTCAGGAGTGATGTGACAAGGGGTATCCACCCGGAGCACACATCCAAGAGGGTTCTGTGTTTAGAGAGTTGGATCTGCTTCCTCCAAGACATCCAGCCCATCCAGCCCTTGTACTGGGCACCATAAATCCATCACTGATGGAACTCCTTGGCTCTACCACTTACTCAGGAAGTTAAATGTTCAAAGGATCCTTCCATAAAGAGATGGCCATACACAATTCCACTAAGCAATGACTCTTGGCCAGAGAACAATTACACCCCATTCATTAGAGGCAATTCTGAATTGTTTTCCACTGAGAAAAAATCTCTGAACCATAGAACACATGGTTAGAAATCGTCAAAAGTTTTTAATCCAAAGAGGAAAGAATGCCCTTTGTCCTGATCACTTCCCACAGAGCACCCCAGTTTTAAAAGCTCAATTTAAAACTATCATCAAGAATTTGGAGAGAATGCTAAAACAACACTTGACAATCAGAGTCTGTCAGTTTGCACAGCCAACCTAAGGTACCACTTGTCAGGCAGAACATGAGTGTCAGTTTCCACCATTCACTATCGTGAGCTGTCCTACAGATAGGGATGAAAAGCAAAATCATGCTGCGGAATGCTGCTTACCTGCAAGCATTCCCACTGGCCAAGCACTTCATACACAGCAGCTACATGCATATACTGCTACTTTAGGTTTCTAAACAGCCTCCTAAGCAGCTCTTTGAAGATAACTCAGGATAATTGAATACATTTTGATGACAAAATCTGTACTTGACACTGTAACAAAAGTTGAATCTCTGCCTAAACAGCTAAGAAAACATAAAGCAGCCTTTTTCTTCTCTTTTGAACTAACAGTAAAGGAAGTCATGTCATGGTTCAAAAGGGAGTTGTAATAAAAAAGGCAACACTTACATTTTTTCATAGAGGCACTTGCATCCAAGAATGGGTGATGGAAAAATTCATCTGGAAAAAAGAAAAATAAAAACCTAAGAACAATGACTCAGTGAAGGGAAATGACTGCAAGATGTTTACAAAGCAGCTAAAGCAAAGCAAGTTACAATATTTCAGTGACTTTTTCAGTGATTTTTCCATGGAAGTTGCCTGACTGGTTGTGTATAGAAGGGGTCAAGAATGCAGAATGGGACTGGACGCAGGACATATTTATTAAAAGAATGGGAAATTCTGTGGATCCAGAGCTTGCTACATAAGTATGAAAAAACCCGAAGTGTCTCCTCTGCTCTCTGTCATCTTTACAGAATCAGCTGCAGAGGGTGAAGGGAAATCAGCTGAGGCAGGCAGTTACATGAGTGAAGAAAGAGGGGTGGGGAAAAAAAAAATATCAAAATATCATTGCCAAAAGCATGGCCAAAGGATCTGAAGGTTCATTCCTTGGGGCTCACTATCAGTACTAATGGATTTTCCTTCCCCACAGGGCACTACATATCTTAACATGGTTTTGCTGCCAGCTACAACCCTGGGCTGCTGGGGATGGCATGCTAAATTAATTGTTAATTCTCCCATCTTGCACTTGTAGGAGTTGAAATCAATTAGGCCAGATAGTGTGACTGTATCAAGACATGGCACAGCCATTGCTATGCATGTGCATCAAAGACTCTGATCAGCAAGAGAAAAATCCTACGGCACAAAGCAGCACTAGAAGACCATGGCTAATCAGGATAGCAAGTTGCCCTAATTGTATGGAATGAGGGCAGCTATATTAATCTCACTGCATTGCCACCCATTCCACAGAAGACAAATGATGGACAGAAGAACTTCCACCAACAGACCAAATCCATTGTGCACTGAAGGCAGTTTCTAACAGGCCACCACAGATTCCCTTTCTTTCAAAGCAGACACAACCACTGCTTTCTTCACTCATTCAGGAGCTGCAGGCCAAGGAGAGCTGCTGTCGTGGGTTGCTGGAGATGCTCTACATTTTTGCCAGTCCTCACTCCTCCCAATTCCTTCATCTCTGATCCACTTCAGCTCTGTGCTGGAGTTCTCTCCTATCACCACCAGCAGATCAGCCTTTTAGGGAGAGTTAGTCGTGGATCAACACTGCTTATATGAGTAACTGCAGGTAGTTCAACTTGTTTTCCCAGCAAGGATTTCCTGTTGCAACACCTCAGGTTTACAAACTTTGACTTTCTGTAAACATCTCCTCTTTGGCCAGTGAACTTTCCAGAAAGTAGGAACTGGTTTTTTTTCATTTGTCTGCTTTTTGAATGTCAACAACTCCCCTGCCTCAGTTCCTCCTCACCACTGCCATGCCAGGGTGCTGCAGCCAATATGCACTGATCTGGACTCAGCACAACAGAGGTGGCTGATGTCTCTAGCAGGACAAACTGGAAACTCAGATTACATCAGCTGTGAATGGCAAACATCCCTATCTTGCTGAGAGCTGCTCAGCTGTTGGAGTTTCCCCCGCTTCTTCAACCTATTCCTCCAGAGAATACTATGAGAATACTATCTCTCAGCCAAGCTGATTCAACTGGGTTAGAAATTATTTCATTTTTCCTCCTTCAAACTGTTTATGAATTGTGCTTGCAAAGCAAAATTTGAACAACTCTGCTTGTAATCATCAGCAGGAAGCCTGCAACATGAAACCCTCCTAGCTAGATAATCTTGAGATTGCAAAGCCCATCAGTTCCTGGCAGAATGGCTGTTGAGACACACAATGAGTAAATGAAATTTCATATTCGTGTATTGCTGCTGTGGGCACCAACTAAATGGTGGGTTGGTCCACAGAGGGCACTGCTCACATCTCCAAGCAGATTACAGAATACCTCAGGAGACAAGACACAGCAGAACACCCTGGACAGCTGACACAGCCATCACCTTACAGAGTGCAGGAGGGTGAAGGACCAGTGAAGAAAGGCACCAACCACCAGTCAAAGTCAACTTATTATAATCAGTGTAGGTGGAAGGAGCAGCCTTTGGTTAGTTTGCCAGGAAGAGGACAAAGCACCTATTCTGTTAAGACCCATCTGAGGGAAGACAAGATCCTCTTCAGACAAGATCTGGAGCTGTGGGACATTAACAACTGGTACAGCTGGCCACAGGCAGCAGCTGAAAATATGACAAGGGTTGGGCACAGGGAAGTGCTCTCATTTAACTATGGCTACATCATCTGGTGGTCTCCTGAGCTAAGGACAGGATGAAAGGTCCATTCAGTAAGGCGTAGAACAGAGAAAGGCTTTCCAAACACTCAGAGAAGGAAAGTGACAGCAGAGATCAGGGAAAGGAAAACACTTGTGTCACAAGTGGGAAGCTAAGACGGTTCAGCAGAGTCTGAGGAGAGAAGGCAGAGGTGGATGTGATTAAGAATACAACTGGATGTCAGCTGAGGAAGTGTATTGGTCTAAGTCATGACTCTGGTAGTTGCTTTCTTCTCAGCTGATAGGAGGTAGTAATTACAGCACAAGATGCCACACAGCCATTGGGATCTCCCCATATAGAACACAAAGAGTATCTCAAACACAGGCTCCCATACAGAATATATTCATTCCTCCCTCAGAAACAATTACATCATACAAAGACATGCCAACTTATGGAGAAAAGGATCCCACATGTGATTAAGGGCAGGCAACAGCCTCAGTGCAGCATGATGTGCTGTAGCTGTTGTCCTGAGCAAAATCAAAGTCGAGTATGTCAAATTTCCAAGTGTTAGACACTGACTCATGCAGTCTTCTTCCAAGAGGTACAAACACAGCTTATGGGGGGCTAAAAAGCTTTACCAGACTCAAGTTTCTGACAGCAGAGAAACAGGCACCTTGAGGATGTTTTCTTCTGAAATGCACAGCAGCACAATAGAAGAGGTAGAGATTCACAGGGAGTAAAACTGAGAAGTGTTTGTATCCAAGACAGTTTGAGTAGCTTCAACAACTCCCTTTTCAAAAGGCTTGTGTTTTCTCACCCTATACCAGTCCTTTACATTTAGCACTGGACAGTTACAATCAGACTCTGCTAATCCACACACTTGCTTCACCCAGGTGACACTGTCCCCTAGAAAGTATTTCCTGGTATCTCTAATCCTAAGGAATAACAGGGGCTGCATATGCTGTCCAGGAGGAAACAAGCCCCTGGAACAGATAAGCTGCAAAAAAAAAAAATAATAAAAGCCCAAAACAAACTAACCCAGAGAAACAAATCACACAAGGCAAATCTATCAAACCCTTTTGCCTTAAGCCTAACTAAAAAGCAGTATTCTGGATGCACACAGCAGCACACTTTATTTTCCATTAAAATAGGTAATGTCTGTCCCAAAGACTATGCTCTGACTTGCTGTAGTACTGCTCACCTGATAATTACAAGAAATCTATGAGCTTTGGCCCCACAGCCTTGTTTCACAAAAACTACTCGATCCTTTCAGGGGCTCTAGAAAAGGTTCCACATCTGCCTACCTTCCTGTAAGGCACATCTTCACTAGAGGTTCTTCAGACCATTTGGCTCAGCTAGATACTTCTAGAAGACACAGCCAAAGCCATAACTGCTTGGAATACGAGGATTGTTCTCAGTTTAGATGGAATTAAGACATCAGAAAGGCAGAAAAAGGAAAATCTTAATGTCAGCCAAGTCAGAAGACTGATACAAGTCCATAGGGAGAGCCAAGAGACTGTCACAACTTGAGTCCTTATAAGAACACCAAGGAAAACACCATTCCAGTGTCAGTTGGAGAAGGAAGGAAGGGTCTTTAAACAACTGTGGTCCCCTAGCTCAAGATGTCACTACAGACTGTGGGAAACTGAAGTTGTTGACACAATTGTTCAGTAAGAGGGTGCAGCTTGCAGCTTTGGAAGGGAAATAAGACAGAAAGAACATGGAGATGCTTCACCCAGTAGCACACGTAACACATTAAAAGTTCAGAGACCTTATGAAAGCAGAAGCCAGGAGACAGAATGCAAGTAAGCAATATTTACTGAATGTATGGACAAATCTCTGGGCTTACAAAACTGTAAAGGAATAGACACTGAACTGTCTAGCACACTGAAGGCCCCAAGACTATGCACAGTACAGGTGAAATCCAGGTGTCTAGATGCTTCTCCTTTCACCAGCCAGAAATACAAAGGCTTGTCATAACACAGAGGATGACACAGACAGGCAGCAGAACTACAACTGGAAGGAGATCTTACCAAAGTCCATGCGATCCTTATGATTACGTTGCAAAAGGCCCAGCAGCAGCTGCCTCAGGTGGCTCGATGTCTCTCTGGGGATGCTAGGATTGAAAACAAAAGCATCATCCTAAATTAAGATTCTCAACTAAGTCCACATTCAAGAGACAATATTTTGCATATGATAAATAAAATCTCTTCTTCTTGATTTAATGGGAATAAGGAGATCATTAAAATTAATCAGATCCTAAGGGGAAGCTTCCAATTAAGATACTGGTGGTGAAAGATACCACCAATTACTACCAGTTTATTAAGGCTTTTCTTTTTTGATGCAGCTTAGTATAAAAAAAAAGTTACTTGCTAGTCTGGTTGCTTCTTTGATGCACAGCATTTATTAATCAAAGACCACCAAGATGAGAGTGACTGCCACCTGAGCAAGCTACAGTCACTGCAGCTACTGCCCCACTTCTCAGTACAACAGAATAGAAAATACGGGCATCAGTGGCCACTGTAGCATAAAGACCTGGTAAATCATCACACCCCACCTCACAAGCAGATGGGGAAGAGACCAGGGCAACTCTTCACAACCCCACTAGATTTTAAGAAGCAGGGAATAAATGAACGGATTAAGGCAGGGAAAGCAGAGTTCAGCTCTTGCATAAGTGGATTCAGCTCTGCTGACTTTCCTCCACAACGCTCTTAGGGGCTGGGGCAGCTGGGCCTTGCCTGCAGCCAGTGCAGAGCTCTCCAAATAAAGTGTAGGTGGCTCCAATTCCTTCCAGCATCAACAATGTTTATCATGGCTGTGCCCAGCACAGTCCCCATGGTCTGCCAGACTTTTCCCCTCTCCCTACACACAGGTCAGCTGAGGTAACTGCTCAGCACAATCACTAACTGCGTGGTGCCCCAGCCTGCTCAGAGCTCAGCCGGTGGCTCTGTTGTACTGGGCTAGCATCACTTATCACCATGAGGCCCAGCCCAACCTTTCCTACACCATTTTTCACCAACTCTGTTCCTGCTACAGACAGGGTAAAAGAAGCAGCTATGACAAAAATAGCGGGGGGAAAAAGAGGTGCTAGCTAGCACTAACCACCTGCCGTTGGGTGAAACTGGAGATGCGAGGCAAGGTACGTATTTATAGGTTTCAGCACCACTGTTATTTTTCTGTAAAGCCCTAGGCCCCACTGCTGCAGGAATTTGAGCCCAGCAGTTCCTAGAACAGAGAGCAACGGCAAGCATCCCTCATCCTTGTTTGTGGTGGAGATGATGCTTTGCCAGCCCTGACACTAGAACCATTTTGTGCATCTTCTCAGGCCAAAGGAAGTGACCACCAGGGCACCAAAAGGGATGCAGTTCAACTGGGACTGAGCAAGGAAACACACCCTCCCACCAAGAGGGGTTGCCTCAGAAGCACACTGTGTAACAGAATAACTCCAGATACCACAGCTAGCAGTCTCCTGAAAAATACATTAGTGCTGGAGACCTGTACTTCTCCAGCATTATCATAATTTATCCATGACACATAAAGCTCTTATCCAAAATGACCCCATTTCCCTGCAATGACTTTAGCTTCTCTATGGCTTTAAAACCAAGAAACAGGCTGGTCAAGTAGTACAAGACCTCATACGTCACAATGTAAACTGGAAACAGCACAAGTAAAAGGAGGCTAATGGGCTGTTCTTTCTGACATCTCAAACGACAAGCTTTGCTACGCAACAATATTAACTATCCAAGGGCAACTTTTCAAACATAAGCAACACAACTGCTTCCTTCGCCCCACAGTCTAGAAGGCAGTTCGCCATGCAAACCAGCACAACAAATGCCAGCTCTGTAGCACTATTAAAACTGCAAGGACTTTCGGCTTTCTCCTACTAACCTTAGGATGGCATTTCACCTGTCAGCAGCAGCCCAGCAGGCAGAGACCACTGCTTAAGCGTTTGATGAAGTTTTTTCTAACCATCATGTTCCTAAAACAAAACATGGCATCTTCCATGGTGGGTGCCAGCCTACTTAACCCCAAGGAGAATGAAACCAAATCCTGGCACAACTACAGTCTAAAGGAAGTCTCTGGAGTGGTTTGTGTTTCATTCTGTGTTGGCAGAGCTGGCAGAGGCAGTTTATTCATGTTTACTCAGGAAACAGTACAGATTGCAGCTTGTGTTAGAGACAAACTGACTTTGGAAAGCAGAGGATTGGCATTTACACAAAGGCCACTTTGTATCTGACTTCTACCATGAAAAAACAATGGTCTTGGATCTAAATTTTGGAGAAACTGAGCAATTAGAAGGTAGAGATAAGTGAAAATAGTAAATGTGGACAGCGTACGAGCCTCAAAAAGGTACTAATCCGTTCAAGAGGAGACATGCTTTTCCCTCTTACAGCAAGTTTTATTGCTCCCCTTTGCTTGCCTCCTAACATACTATGAGCCAAAGCAACAGCAGGGCATGACCCATACAGGGAACCTTATTAATCCTGCAGAGATTAATTTCTTTCTCAGTAAGAAGGACTACCTCAAAGTTGAGCAGCCATGCTTTGGGCTGTGTAGTAGAAGCAGCAGCTTTGTGCTCATACAGACTGTCTGGCTCCAGCTACACAGCAGCGGTTTTGCTTTGAATTGTTCTGTTTGGGTGTTTCACCCCATCACCCCTCTGGTTTGTTCCAGGAGAGCAAGCAGATGTCCTGAATTTAATCCTGGTAGAAATCTGTCTCTTCTACCCTGATCTAAAAAGGAAGTACTAAAGGGAAATTAAACATAAGTCACTGATAAGAGCTCTAGCTTCTTAACAATCAGTTAAGTTCCTTATCAGTTCAGACAGTTCCTTCTCCTATCTCTTGGAGCTGTCTGAACTGATAAAGAGAGGGGATACCCCCCCCCAAGTTCATTAAGTTGCAGTATGTGGTTGCATTAGTAGCTGTGCCAAATGGAAGCTAACACTGGTTAAAGCAATTTTTGGATGTGTAATTTTGAACTTCAGTCCTTTTCAAAGCAGAACCTCATGGCTGCTCTAAGATCAAAAGGAGAGCCCACAGCAACAAAGCCAAAATGCACTGACCAATCACAGCCTTGAGCAGCTAGGTAACACATACCCTGGTGTGGGACAAACAGAGTTTTCTTCCCCTTGGAAGCTGTAACAGTGTCCATTTCTATGGAGGTTATAATATTTCCTTCTATTAACAGGATAGACACAAGCAGTTGCTGCCCTGACACATGAGAAATGGGAATGTGATCTGCACTTAGGTACGGCAGGTTACAGAAGAGATTGCAGAGGGGCTGCTCAACTACCCAGGAATTGCCACAATTTCTCCTGGAGGCTTCTAGCTTCAGGAAAGCCCTATGTGGAACAGAACCACTAGTTTGCTCTTGAAATCACTATGTTCTTGAGTTTTTGCAGTGCAGGCGTGAAGTAGTATTTGTGGAAAGAGAAACCACCACTCTGGGCAATCTGCTGCTGTCTGGCATTCTCTGGGCCACATCACTGCTGGCTGAAGGAGTGGGGAAAGGCAGCTCACCAAATATTTTACAGTCACCTCCCTGAATGACAAGCCAGACGTGTGCAAGAACAGGTGTAAATGTAGAGTAAACAAGTGCATACAAACAGCAACAGGGGGAAAATGCTTACTTCGGCATCAGCATCTTGTTTTTCTCATAGAAGAGGCGAAGATCCTGTGGACTGCTGGCCTGTGGGGGAGAAAGAAAGCAGTGCATGAAGCAGCTGACAATGAAGGAAAGGTATTAGCATCTCTATTTTACAGTTACTCTAAAGAGCAGGGAGGCAGTTTTGAATTGCTGAACCACCACAAACAATGAACATGCAGCTTGCTCTAGACTGAAAAACCATCACTGTGCCAGAGTGAAAGCAGAGTATTTCAGTCTGCTGTCTTTTTGTCCCTGACCTGGTTCTGTCTTGCTCTTTCCTTCCAAGGACTGAGCCTCACTGCAGTGGACTCTCAGGCTCAGGTCTGAGTTGGTCTAATTTAGCCTCCTGGGTGAGGCTATAACTGCAGACATGAGGAGTCCCAAATAATGAATGGCAGATCCTGCGGAGAACATGGATTAGTGCTGCAGGGCATTTAGAAAAAGGGCAGGGAGATCTGTGAGGAACCAGAAAGATGGGAAGACAGCAGCTGAATTAGGATTTTCTACTTTAATTCCATAAAGCCAGAAGGTCTCAAACCACAGCCCCCATGTGTGCAGTAAAATATACCACTGGGGATGTTGATGACAAGATCCCAAATTCTGACAGATGTGATTAAAAAAAAAGCCCAAACCAACGAACAGGCTAGGCACAACAGGAGGTTATGGCTGAGGTTAAAAATAGAATCACTAGTTTAGAAGCACAGGCACATAAAACTCCCCTAACATCGTTTCTTCATTTGTTTTCATGCAATGAAAACAGGCCAGTAAATTAACCCTAGTGTGTCAGGCTTTTCTCCTTAGGCAAAGTCTCTATTACAGGCAGAGCAAGCTGGCTGGCATGATCTAGACATGAAGGCACATATCACCAGGGAGGTCAGATTAGATAAGTTTTGTCTATAATCAATTATTGGTGTAACAGAGAGTATAGGAAAGTGTGAATGAGTAGGCAACAGGCAGCTTCTCCCAATATTCAGGGCAAAGTCAAAAACCCTCTAGCCTTCCACCTACTCCTTTTTCTAAATTAGAAGCATTTAAGGTCAATTAAGATGCTTAAAGCAGCAAATCAGACAAGCTGATCCGCAGATGGCCATCAGAATACCACTGACACAGCAGGGCTGGAAAAGCAGCCATACCAGATGCTGTTTCAGCATCACCTACTCTCTCTGGCTGAAGATGAAAATTAAGGAGAACCAAGAGTTCAGTACAAAACCCTCAAAGGAGAGAGTCTGAAAAATTGCTAGTATCAACAGACGTGTAGTACTGATAAGGACAGTATTTGTATAGTCTTATCAACCCAAGTGGCACAGCTGTCCTACCAACTTGTTCTAGTAATAGCTACTGGATTCCTGAAAGGAGGAAATTAAGATTTCCTGGTTCTCCTTCCTGTGGTAACACATCCTTTGCTGTTCAGACACAGCAGGGACCCAAACAGGAGGTACAAAAGAACTTTATTCAAAACGCTTAGCTAAATGTCACTTAGCACAGAGCCTTGTTACCTAGATGATAAAATTTCCAGTCACTGCCACTTAATTTTAACTGGCTTAGTAAAATTCCATTTTGCACCTTCCCCACCCTTCCAGATCTCATCCTGTAATTAGATTCTTAATATTTGGCAAACAGTAGCAAGGCAAGTGCACACACTGCCCTGAACAGCCTGGCCACAAGGCCTTGCATGATGAAAACTGCCTGACAGAGCTATGGTAAGAGGCAGAACACAACCCCGCTGCAAGAAGCAAAGTGCTCGCTCACATCAAGAGAGACACAAGCCTTGGCTGTTTGCTCTGTTCATTTCCTGTCACAACAACTCAATTGTTTCAAAAACACAATGAAACTCTGATCTATTTCAAACACTGTTTTGTCAGAAATTTTCCTGGCAATAAAGACAAGAGTATATTAAAAGCAGCACACATGCAGAGCCCGATTCATTAGAGAGGGTTTCTAACTTGGTAGAAATAAATCCTCAACAAAGTTCTCCTCACAGTACTAGCAGAGCAATACTCCTTTAGAGATGTCCTTTCTACAAGCTCTTCTGTCTCAGTATCATTCCCACTTGCTCTGTAAGGACCATGGCCAGGGTGCCAGGCTCCCAGCCATCCAGACCAAGCTTCCTCACCAGGACTGTGCCATGAACCCCCAGTTCAAGGCTTGTCTCTGATACAGCTGCCTCCTAGGGAACAGGCACATTTTAGTAACTGCCTAGTACCGACAGCTGTGGATCACTGCTAACTTAGTAAAATAACTGCATCTTCACATTAATTCATTATTAATCAACCAAGTGGCACAGTTTTGCTCCTGGCAGCATGTTCCCAGGCTCACAGTAACATGCTCACTGCTCCCCTGCTGTTAGCATCAATTTCATGGTACCTCCAGCCACTTTGCTCACTTCCTTCAATAGGACTACTGTGGGAATCAGAGGAAAAAAAAGTCTTAGAAACCATAGAAATGTTTGAGACACACTAAAAGCAGAATTTGATTTCCTTCTTCTAGGAAGCCAAGAACTTAAATAAAAATCTACCTTCCAGGCAGATACACCCACCCAAGAAAAACACCAGAATAAGGACATTCTAGGCACCTAACCACTAGACTGTTCAAAGTACAGAGAGTCAGCTACTACCTGTAGGACAACACCCATCTGTCAGATCCAGGGGTGCAGAATGGCCAGCTCTGTTTGCCCCAAGAACACGAGATGCACTGGCAGGCCAATTCACGCCTTTGTTCCTCCTCTCATGTTACTATGGAGCAACTACATTAGTGTAACTGGCTCTGCTTTTTCCTGTCCTTTCTATATAGAAAGACAATTGGACAAAGTCAATCCTGACACTCTGCTACTCAGTCCTGAGCAAGCCAAAAGCATTTGGTGTAACCCTGCCAAATCCCATGTGTGGCTGGCTGCCTGTAAGCAAATTCCACACAAGAAGCTCATAGGCTGGTGGTTCCAAAAGCACCCAGCAGCACATCTGTTGGGCTGTAGCAAAGTCAGAGGCAAGAACCCAGTGCTCAGTCAGGAGAGGGCCAGACACATCCACACCCTCACTGAACAATACTCCAGAGCAGCTATATAGTGTCTGCTCTGTGCTTTCATCTTTTGAGGTTGCTGGCAATTTGGAGGTGCAGAGAGGGTAGCTGGACATCTTAGAAAGAAAAAGAAATAATGATGCTTCTAGCTCAGTAGTTCTAGGGAAAAGCTTGAAAACTTGCTCCAAATGCCTTCTGCTTATGCAGTCTTGACAGTTGATATTTTAAGACTCCCACAACTAAGTGCTGCATTTGGGGGATCCCAAAAGCACAAACACCAGAAACAAACAAAACATAAGACCTGAGCTGTTTTCTTTAGATATCCAAGGATATTTTTCTCTCGGCTCCCAACAGACCTACTAACACTGGCCCAAAAGCCCAAGACTCAGTGACTACAGCAACATGACAATTACTGTGTCCAGTCTCAGCAGAATAATCTACCACTGCCAGGAATACCCATCTCTACTGACACCGGGCAGATCAGAGGAACACTAGAGCAGTCTGCCAAACAAAGAAAATGTCAGTTCAAATTCTGGCTATAAAATCCTCTCTTCCCTAGTCTTCCTCAAGGCCCATTTCACAACAGTAGTTGTTGTAATAGATTCACAATCCCAGTACCTATGCTGGCAGAATTCTGGCAGAATTAACCCAGAAATAGTGGACTTGGTACATCAGGCTTAGAAATTAATTTTTTCACCTAGTGGCTAGCTGGGATGAGAACACATGCAGGCAGGTTAACTCCTCCAGGGCTGCCAGAACAGACAGGAGAGTTTGTTTTGCCTCCCTTCTATGCTTCCCTACCCCATAGTTCATTGTCCCACAGCACACCGTGCCCATAAACAAGCAGGAGATGCAGGTAAAGGCCCAGAGCAGAGAAAACCAGGTTTCACAGTTCTCAGCAGTCTCTGATGATTAAGCAAACCCAGACCACTGCCAGAGACAGCTCTGACAAAGTGCTTGTGATGCAGCTACCTAGTTTATAAAGGGGTCACACAACAGAAACCACCAGAGATCTATCTTCCCCACCGAACAGACGAATATTGAGGTTATTTAACACTTACTGTATTTAAAGTGCCATCTGACAAAGACTAGATTGTATTTGGAAGATATTTTAGACCTTGGGTCAAATCTTTTCTTCTCTGCCTCTAGTTTTGCTTTTGGTCATCCTTTGTCTACACCATCTCATGGTGGGCACTGTATCCCAACCTTCTCAGCTCAGGTAATAACAAGAGAAAACCACTACATTCTCGAAGAGCTTATCAGGACCAGTTTGCAAATGCAGGAAAAGCACTGTTCATGTCTTGTCCTCAGTAAAAGACACAAAGAGCTGCAAGTGCAGATCGCTTATTAGGCACAGCAAATTAACAATTCCACATTAATGCAGTGCTCAGCAAATCTGTTTACAGGGATTATGAATCCCATTAATCTCATCCCTATGGCAGTCTCACTGTTGTGTTTAATACAAAAAGCTCCTTAGGACAGCTTCACTCACCATCCTACCAACTGTTCACATCTGAGCAGCTCCTTTCTTATCTGTGTGCAGCGAGGCAGGGAATGGACAGGAATGGCCCTGGAAAGTTGCCTTGGGCAACCCAGCTAAAGTTAATTTTAACTTTGAGACAGCTAGAAATCACATTCATATGCACATACACATATCACTGTCTTGATTTACAAGCACTTTCTGGACTGACAGCTGCCTCAGCTTTTCCATACACTTGATCTTTTCTCACCAAACTCTCAAAGCCCTATTTTATTTTTAGGTATCTCATAACACACTGCAGATAACACCAGGGTTCCTTTAGCCAGCATCCTCACAAAGGTGCCCAGTTGGCTTATGCAGTGAACAGCCTGAGTGCCCAAAAGCAACATGTTTTACACCATGGAGGATGGTACTCCAGATCCTCATGGGAATCTCAGGGAGACAAAGGTGAGGGGCTGCCCTTGCCAGGTTGGCAGAGAAGCACAGTGAGGATATAGCCTGATGAGGTTAACAAGAAATCCAGTTCCTTCCACACAGTTTAGCTTGCTGGTGGTGCTACATGGAATCAGCCCATTATCTCCCCACCCATTTGGGGATGTTCCTCCCACAAGCATTCACTCCCATTCATGGTCTCCCCCCCCCCCCNAACAATAGTTTCTGCCTGCTCAGTGACCAACAGTGAATTCTTACACCAGTCATGCCAACAAAGAAATAATGTCAGTTAACCTTTAACCAGCGTTCCAGCAGCTGCTCTGGACAGGTTGCTTTCACCTGAAACTGGCAGCCAGGAGAAGGCAACATGTGGCACACATGGCCAGAACAAATAGATAGTGCATGGAGAACCATCTGGACTGAGCTCTTCTCTCTCCCTGATCAAACAAACCCACAGCTGTACTAACAAAGAGGGCCTGGCATTTTGGTTCAGAACACAAACCCCAGAGAGAAAAGGGCATGGGGAAAAATTAAAACAGAAATAAAGGACACCTGCCCCCAGCTTGACAGCTGTTGGATATATACAGGAAAGGGAAGTTACCCTGCCAGGCAAGCAGAGAGTAAGAGCCAGGACCTGCTGGGCAGGGACTGAAATGTCCCATCACTGCTCAGCACAGGGCAAGGTATCACCACCTTCCTTCAACCAGAGGGACACAGGAATGCTGTCACCTCTGTGTGAGCCCAGGGACACATGTCTAAGCAGAGCTGATGATTTTCTGACCACCTGCCCTTTCAAACTCTTGGGTGGAGAGACAAATTAATAAATCTTATTCTCCATGAGAAGTCTTCTCTAAGAAGTATTTTCAGAAGACCATTTCAGTGACATTACTTCAACAACCAAAGACAAAAGCCACTGAATGCTTTTCAAGAATTACAGAATCAATTAGATGTTCCATGGTTGTACGTGAGCTACTCAAAGAACAACTATGATGAAGTCAACACAGTACCTGATAACTAAAACACTTCAATAATTATGGTGTCAAGGACACTAAGCCGTAAGACAGAACAGCTGCAAGGCTGCCCTCTGGGCAGAGCCAAAGCTTGCTTTCTCCACCTCCCCAGTTTTTCTTAATGCACAAACATTTATTTTCTTTTATCTCAACAGTCATTTTCTCCTGTCAAACAAAGATACTAGCAGTGAGTGGATGCAGCCAGCAAGGAGGAGCCCTTCAGGAGTTGCAATGTATTTAGTAGGCCTGTTTATTAGAAGAAACATGCAAAGGAAGTGAAGTCTTGCTCTAAATCCAGAGCAAGCTGGCAGATAGAATATAAAGCACAGGAATGGAAGATCCTTACAGCAGCAGGGAAAGAATGACCCTAAAGGATAAGAGTGTTCTTGGCTCTAGACAACACCAAAACATAACATTAGTTTACTTCTATATTTGCCTACTCTTTCCTGCAACAGATTTAGAGTTCATATTAACCCTCCTGATGATGTAACTGCACAAGCATGCAGGGTCTTGTGCAACATTCTCAGGAGCTGTGGGACTAAAGCTGCTCAGAAAGCCCCGAACTTCAGAAGACTTCCCTATAATACAGAAGCATACGTTACCCTCTTCCAACTGACTTTTTTGGAGGGATTGTTTTGTTTTTGTTAGGGCATCAGGGTAAAGAGATGTCAGGACATAAGACAAGAGGGTCACAGCTCACATTTGCTTTAACTCATGTGTCTGCGAATGTCAGCTCTTCAGCTTCTGACACTGACATACACATTTGAGGTTTAGGCTTTTTCCATCAATTAGAGACAGCTCTACAGAGTTCACACATTAGTTGCTTCTTTACTTCTCTATCAGCAATTCAAGCATCTCACTGCTATGCTGTAAGACAAGGAAAAACCACTGATAAGTGCAGTACTTTAAAACAGTGGCTCCAAGGGAAACTGCAGATTTCACTCAGCACAGAAGTAAACGTGCAGCAAGCCACACTAGTGGCTGGGAGCAAGACAGAAGCACTGGGTCCAGAGGAACCTCCACCTATGAATGATTAAAAATACATGAAGTAATTCAGCAGCAACATTCTTAAGGCTGTGATGAATTCTCCATCACTTGAAAATTTAAAATCAAAGAATGTCTTCCATGAAATATATGCTCTAGCTCATCCAGAAGCTATGACATAAATTACAGGGTGGAGTTTTACTGGACTGTGTTATCTTTGGAGGGGTTTGGACTTGATTAACATAAACATTTCAGGCTGGAAAGGATTGCTGTGAGATGACATCAGATTCTTTTGATAAGATTCTACTTAACTGTTCTAAAAATAAATTCAACTTAGCTGCAATAGATCAGTCACCAACAAATCTTCCCAAACATTAACCTTCATTACAATCTTCATTATTGGCTTTCCATACTCAACAGAATTGTAATTATGAATTCTACATTGAGTGCAGCTATACACAGAATCTGATTTTTTTTAAGTGGAGGCCTGGAAGTAAAAAAAAAAAAACAAAAACCTGCTTTAACTGATCCAAGATAATTTTCTGAATAGATGGATGTCACAGAGATACAGCCCAGAGAGAAGAAGAGTACTACTCTAGTAACACACCCAACATTACAATATATAAAGCATCACAATGTTGAGATGCTGGACATTCAGATTTATGGGAGTTAATATTATAGATTACAGAAGCTGCAGAGTAAATGGATTAAAAGGAAAAAGATAAAAGCAAGAGAGATTCAGAAACATCAGATCTATGCAACTTACCTGAAAGGGAGCCTTTCCTGTTAAACACTGATAGATGATTGTTCCTATACTCCAGAGGTCAGCTTTGGCGTCATAGTGTTGAGACATAATGACTTCTGGTGCCTTTGAGAAGGAAGAGAAATCTGTTTTATTGAAGATATAGGGTTTTGTGTTGTTTCGGTTGTTTTGTTTTTTTTTTTTAAGCAAGAAACAGAAGTCTTTACCACACTTTACAAGCTCTTGAGTCACGTTCCCTCACAACCATGAAAGACTCGCTCCCAAACACACTAATGCTAACTTGCAAGTGCCAATTCCCTTTCCAAGTAGGGGAAGCAGAGACTTTCATCCAGGCAGACACAAAACTACCCTATGCTGTTGGGCTAGTTTAGGCAATGTCAGGATTTTCTCTTCTCCATTTACCACTTTCTGCTGACTCCACCTATGTGCAGAAGCTGCCTCACCAAGACCATTCAGTCAGGTCTTCTAAAGCAAAGCAACTAATGGGTAAATGACCAGGAGCAAAAGGTTCCCATGCACAGGCAATCTCCAGCCTCCATCCCAACCTGCATAACTTAGACACTTTCATCTCTCAGCCCAAGATGGCAGCGTATTAATTATGCTGCAGAGCCTGCTGTCATGGTCACAGATCTATGTTTCAGTCCAACAGCTTCAGCCCTGCTGTACCCAAGACTCTGGTTTCTAATCTCACACCATGCCTTCGGCTGCTCCCTCCCAGGAGCTGCTTCTTTTTCCAGAAGCTGGAGATGGTGCAAGTCTACAAAGTCCCCTGGCTCAGGAGGCAGCATGCCTTAAGGGGAAACAGAAGAAAGGGGATAGAAGAAGAGGGGGCCTTGCTAATCCCACGTTTATGACAACAGATTTCATTGCAGTGCTGCCAGTATGGAACAGGATCAATTTTCTAGTTCTGTTAGAAGTCAAGGCCACCCAGAGCAGAAAAAAAAAAGTGTCAACAAACAAGTTTGGAGAAGAGCTCAGTCTGTTCCTAAGGGAAGCAGGCTTGACACCAAACAAAGCCAAGGCCAAGAACCGCACAAGGAGGTATCAAGTCTCACAGGACATGGACCCTATCAGGGTTTGGACAGAATGCTCATTCCGTGTAAGTAAAATATCTTTTCATTTTGCACTTTCTGAAAAGAGCAGCAATAAGCCATGAGCTAAAGCAGGGAGTAATGCTCTGCACATGTTCCCAGGGCTACTGCAAAGATCCACAGTCCAGCAGCAACAGACTTCAAATGTTCCAACTGAACCCTCCCTCTTAACCTTCCTTCAAATCCATCAGTAAACAGAGAACAGCATGAAACAATGAGATTCCTTGTCATGTCCACAGTTGTTTAGAATTAAAAAAAAAAATAAGGTCATCAATAGCTTCACCCAGCCCTTTCAAAAATTAAGCTGGATGTTTTAATTTACTTTCACAGGAGATTCCAAAAGAAAGCTATCACTAAAAATAGGCAATTCAGGAAACTCTTGCAGAGAAAAAAAAAAAAATGACATCATCTCCACATATAGCCTAGTTCAAATAAACATCGGGCCTCAAAAAAAAGGGGGAGGGGGGGAGAGGAAGTCTGCTTTGCTTGAGTTAGTACCATGGAACAGCCTAGTAAACACTACCCCTGTGTCTGCCCAGACAGGAAAAAATCCACTTTGAGTGGATTAGGTCATGTTCAACATCAGGTGCCTACTGCCCCAGAGCACCCATAAAAATTTCAGCCTAAATTGATCCACAGCATCTTTTTACTTTAAGCTCAGACACCCACATCTCCAGGAACTATTCCATAGCCAGCACTGACATTTTTATTTCTGACCTGGTTTCATCATTTTTAATTCCACTGACTTGGTATGACATCAAGATCTTGACTGCTGCCATAAGTACAAACAAGAGATGTCTCCTCACCTCCTGGTCCCAGAGTAAAAATTACAATAGAAAGGTGAAAGAAACCAGTTGGGGTTTTTTAACTACATCTGCTTCACAAACTAAGAGGTTATTCTGGAAACAGCTGATTTGGTGAAAGAATTGGAGAGAGGGAGTAGGAATATACAACACAAATGGTAAACAGAAACAGATTAGCTCCATTTACACCCATCTGTTGGGTTATAAAGCAAAGCAAGAGTTAGGAGCAGGTTAGCTAGAATAGAAAGAAATGTCTGCCTGCATGGGCCCATAGATTTGAACACATCTTGCCTGGCTAAATGGCTAAAAGCAGCTGGAGATTTATAAAGCTGCTGTTAAACAGAGACGTTGCTCCTGAAGCTGTGGTTTTACAAAAACTACTGCAAAGCCTGAGGGGACAAGAGGATTGTGGAAAGGCCTGCTGAAGCAGTGATTTACTGATGTTCCTCTCCGAGGAAGCAACACTTCAAATAAAGACAGATGCATGAAACATCACTCCAGGTCTCATTCTTTGCTGCTGCTTTGCTTATAGCAGAAGAAATAGATTGCATTTCCTAATGCCTTCAGTGGAGGCCTTGGCCCCCTCTGAAAGATGAGGTTTCTGGAAACCGACAGCAATCAATACTCTAGTGTTCACTTTTATTTACCCACAGTTCACCTGAATGTTAGATGACACCACAGACACCTACTATCCAACATTTCATAAAGTTCTGGCTGCTGGTAATCTCCCTGCGTAATAGCTGGTTTCTGACAAGTAAACTAAAACTGCACCTTTGTGGGAAAGGCTAACAAAAAAAAAAATAAATCAAAGTCTTGCTACTGGGGGAGAAGCAGGAACAATCCAGAAAAACCTGTGGCAAAATACACTTACCATGTACATCGGTGAACCACATAATGTTGCTGCCATCATGTTATTCTGCAGGTATCGAGCAAACCCAAAATCAGCTACAAGGAAAAAAAAAAAAGAGGAAAGTCAGGATCAGAGAGCACTTCTAGACAGCTTGCACCTTTCTCCAGCAGATTGTGCTGCTACTTTCACTTCACTTCCTAGGAATCTTCACAGCAAGTACAGCACCGCAGCTCAAGAATTCAATAGCTCTCTTCTCAAGCAGCAATGTCCTTAAACTAGTTATTAATGCACACAACAGACATTAGAAAAGACAGACCAAGCCACAAAAGAGTACTTGGAAGAACAAATTCCCATCTATTTTTCAGATATCAGTCACTTCTTCCTGTAGCCATTTCTCTGCACTGCAAAGTGTAGCTGTGGGAAGCTGGCTTCAGTGATAGCACACCAGTCCACACTAGCTGTTTCATCTGCTACTAATTCAGCTTTTAATTTGGGGAACTGGAAGTTCCCCTCCATTGCCAAAAGGCTGCAACGTAACAGGCATCCAAAAGAAACCACTACTCACCACCATCCACATTTCTAGATCAAACTGTAAAGAGTCTTGCTCTGTTCCTTTAAAAGGTTTTCAACAATGCTAACCCCAGCGTAAGGACAGAAAGCTGAGCCATAGTTCACCTGGTGGCCTGAAGAGCCAAGGACAAGGAATACCGAGATGAATTACCTCTGCAGGTTACTCTACATATAACCATACGATACTTAAAAGGTTCTGTCAAGGTTACTAGGTATTTCAAGCTAGGAGATAGTGACAGATGACAGTGGCAACAGCTGTGTCTAACAAATTGGTGTGGCTGGATCTTCCTTGGACCACATACTTCTCAGGGAAACGGGAGGGAGACATTGCAGGGCACATCACACCAACAGCAGCTGTGCCCACAGCCCTCCACCTGCATTTGTGGCTCTCCAGTCACTTCTACCTTTCAGATAACTCTGTACTTAAAAGCAACCAGCCAAAAAACACAAACCATCTAAACCAACCCAGAACAATGCTTCAGCCAAATGGACAGCAATGTTTTGAATGCTTCCACTGGACTTTTCTTAGCTGAATGAAAGGATTAACAGTCTCCAACAGTACAGGATTCAGGGGAGAAACAGCTCTACCCTATTGGTGTCACCTTCAGCTTGTGAACCGTAACATAAGAATCCATGTGTTGAGGGCAATATCATCCAGTACACATTTCTGAAGGACTACAGAGGAAGGTCAGCTGAGAATGCAGCTAGTTTCAAGCCTTATAACACCAACATCTACTTCAATACTATTAAAAGCTGAAGACAAAAGTGACAATGCCTGCTCATTTCTTGGTAAGCCTGGTGATTACCAGCCAATTAGCGCAGGCTGGTATTTATTTTGTATCGAGGGAGGTACCATTTCTGTCACAAGTGAAACAAGTCCTGCCCTTTATTTTGTGCTAACCTGTGTCCCAGCAGAGCAGAAAACTCTTGCTCCTTCTGCGTGGAGCCAACTGAAAGCTATTTCTAATAGAAGAGCCAAGTGAGGAAGGCAAGAAATACTGTGACATTTTAAAATAAGTGCAGCAGTTCTCTCCTCCTAGACAGTGCTGCAAAGCAAGATCACCACTTGCCACTTAGCCATCACCAAACTCTCTTGAGAGCTCAGAGTGACATTTGTAATGGGGTCTTACCGATCTTTATGCGGATATTGTTGGGATTTGATTTTCTGCCTCCAGCATAGGAAAGGAGAATATTCTGTGGTTTCAGGTCCCGGTGAATGATGCCTTTGCTGTGCAGCATTTTCATGGCACCTGCTATCTGCTGGAGAAAGAGTCTGATAGTGTCTTCACTAAGGGTCCGCATTGCTAGGAATGAGGCAAAAAAATAACCACAGATGAAAAAATTACACTGCCAGTTCTCTGTAGAGTTCAGATTCATCACAGCTATTAGCTACAATGTCCTTTTAACTTCTACATAGAGAACACACCATTTCTAAATGATTCCTACAGGCAATAAGGAAGACCATTTGCATTCCCAGTTTATTCTGCAATCAAGGCTGTTTTCAGCCCCAAGTATTTCACAGTAAACTCAAGCCAGTGGCAGGCACTGAATCTGGGTTATCAGATAGTTCTGAAACTATCTGAAGTGATTTTTGGCGAGGTAGGGCTTCCCTCAGCAGGATCTGCTAGCCAGATGTAGCCAATGGGAGGGTCACTGCCTTGGACCTACTTGGATCCCTGTGGTTAAACTTTATCACAAAGACTATGTCTAAGGGTAAACCCAAGAGGAAAGGCAGTTAGGATTAGGATTTGCATCTGCTTGTGCTAGGCCTGGAAAGGGTTGGTAGGTTAAATTCAGAGCTAGTCAGGCTACATGGCCAGCAGCAATCTGCAACTTCAAATAAGTCCAAGTCTAGTTCTAACCTTTGTGCGTCATTGCACATCAGGTCATAATTGTAATCCCACAATAATAGGGTAATCCACAGCCCATTACCTAACGTACGCGTACCAAAAGGCCCCTGCAAACTGCCACATGGCACCTTCCATCTTGCATCCATAGGTGCAACAAGAACACCACCTTCATAAGCAAATTAATCTAAAAGATCTACAAATATGGAAGCTCTGATCTGCACTCTGAGCTTGGCTTCCCAAGCACTGTGGTGTGAAAATAAAAATTGAAGGGATTAAAATAATGTTCAATTGGCTCTTCTAATCAGAGCAATGAGGCAAGAACTCTCGTTATTTTAAGAATTACATGTATGAAACTCTTGCCAGAGCTGGAAGCAGCCTGCTAAACAAACCCCAGGATCAGCAGTGCTAGCAGCCTGCCTGCCTGTCAGTCACCAAGCATGTCCCATCCCACTCAAATAAAATAATGTGCTTTGTGAAAGGTCCCCGTAAATTACTTGGGACTTCATTAGTGTCTTCCAAGCTGTTCTCCAGTAAAAAATGAAAACAATCTGGCAGGAGCTTCGAAACGTTCTGCTACCTCATAAGCTAGAAGGAAAGAATTCTTATGAAAACACAGATGAAGCTGCAAACAGCTTTAACACAACACAGGAAATTAAAAATCTAACTTTGAAAACATGTGCATGGGAAACAGCATGGGACACAGATAAGTTAAACAGTACTTAGAATAGAAAATACACTCCCACCACTCCCAAACCTGTTCTGAAAGGAGACACAAGGACAGCTAAAATGTCACCACAGCTAGTCTTGGACATGTACATGTGCTACCAGTGCACATGTACGGAAAGTTTCTCTTCTCTCCTCTCACTGAGCCTTCTTCCTTGTGAACTGGCACTGAGCTGAAATTCAAGAGAGTCCTCTGCAAGAAGGGAAGATGTTGTGAAGGGATTTTTAAGAGGCAGCCCAGATGCCAGCCTTCCAAACCCATCTGCATCTTCTGAACAAAGCCCTTGCCTTATCTTTAATCAGACCTTCCCCAGCCTCTTGCTGAAATAGATCCTGTACTCAGTCCTGCTCCACTTTCTACCCATTAAAGGCCCAGCATCTCAGCTGGGCTAAATTTTCTTCCAGCAAAAGGTCTTGCAGCATTTATGTGATTCCTATTCAAGGACATCTATTCAGGAATGGATAAACCACCATCTTTAAACAAAATAGCAAGAACTCCAAAGTGTTTTCTCTCAGTGCAGCTCATGCCCAAGAAAGGGTAGGCTGGAGCATCATCTTCCAGACATGAAGCAAGACTTGAAGCTTGGCAGTTCTCACCATCATTAAGCCAGCAGGCAATTACAAACTTCTAGCTAAATACACTCAGCCTCTAGCAGAGGAGCTGTGCTGTCAAGAGCCTTGTCCTGACTTGCAGCCCCAACAGCATGCCACAGTTTCAAGGCGTCATCCTCACCTGACTCCCTACGTGGCAACAAAGCTATCACAGGACCAGCCCTCAGCATACCTGTCAATCCTCCTTAACATGGTTCCTTACCCTTTACAATGATCAGAAAAATACAACCATCCAAAGAAAATGGTGTGTCTAAACTACTAATTTCTTTTCAGGGAGAAAGCCCTGAGGCCTGACACAGGCAAGATCTAAGCTGGTGTCGAGCCTATCAACTGATTCCCCTAGTGCAACTGGATACACTGCAGCTGTACTGTTGCAGCGCTGCAAAAAATCGGACCCAGGTCTGTTGGATCCTCTGGCAGCATGAAATCTCAAACTCAGGTAGTGCAGCAAAGCAGGACCGTGAAAATTACATGCTGTCCTCAGTAACAACAAAGGGACAATTGGTTACTTGAGGACTGTCTCTTCATTAGTAAACAAAAACCATAAGGCCTTATCTCTCATACTCAGCCCATCAGGCTAAAGCATGACAGCAGCAATCTCCAACAGCAGGACACCGACATAAGTATTACTGACAACTGCAGTGACTTTAGGTTTGCTAGACAAGAGGAGGCAGGAAGACGACACAGAATCACAGAATTGAAGAAACCTCAAGATCACCTACCTAGCCCAATCGTCCTGCTAGAGCAAGTTCTCCTAGACCAGATCACATAGGAACAAGGCCAGGTGGGTTTGGAGTATCTCCAGAGCAGGAGCCTCTACCACCTCTCTGGGTAGCCTAGGCCAGGGCTCTGATACCCTTACCATGAAAAAGTTTTCCCATATGTTCAAACTGAACCTCATGTGTTCCCATTTATGGCCACTGAAGACTCAGTTCAAAGTGCCACTAAAACAAACACACACAAAAGGACAAAGCACAGAGAGCAAAACAACTTTATCTGCTGCATCCCTGTAGGGAACTTGTACTAGTGATCCTGTAAAAAGAGGATACGCTCATCTTTGCCAGAAAACTCTTGGCAAAACTAAGCCCACACTGAAATCTGGGCATCCCCAAAGATGTCTGTGGTGAGCAACGCATTTTTGCAGAGAACGCCCTTTCACAAGTCTTACTTTACCATTACCAAGACGTAATAATATCCCTGTGTTTATTTTCATGGGCTCCACTTCAGTGATGAGGCACTCAGCTCACTGCCTGGGGAACAGCAGCTACACAGGTCAGTAGATCAGAGTCAATATTTGCTGTGGGTCACTGTGGGGCCTGCATGCCTTGTAGCTCTCGAGGTGTAGAAAAAGGATGAAACCACCTAAAAAGTGCCCTGGTCAGGCTGCCCTGAAATATTCAGCCTGCCAAGAAAGGATGCCCAGTGAACTGCAGTAAACAGCCCATGTTAGCTGCAGGAGAGCTGCAGCAGAGAACATCCACTGATGTTACAGGACATCACTTAGTAAGAATTTCTCTTACCCATGGGTGCCACAAGTATCTCTAACATGGGCCCAACCCAAATCGCATTTGAGTCTGACAGACCAAGCTGATTTATTTGGGGCCAACCTTGTAACAAGCCCAGCTTCACCAGTGCAGAACCTGGCCAGTAAAGATTCCTGTTTTCTCTAGAATCGGGTCTTTTGACTTACACAGAAGTCTAATCTTATGACACTATTTCTTAATTACTCAGCTATAGAGGGCAAAACATTGCACCACAGTGCCTCACACTTCTTGCTTGCAAAAGGCTGTCCACAGCACTTGGGATGAACTACAGACACAGGCACTCCCCACACTCCTCATAGTTAAACCAAGAAATGCTTTGATATGAAATTTTCTTCAGAGATAGGCTCTCCAAGAAGCAGCTTTAAGAAAAGTCATGCACACACACTTACAAAGTGCCAACAGAATTTAAGAAGAAATTTTACATCAGCCTGAGCTGACCTTCTGAGTACTTAAGGCCATAGAATTCCAGTTCTTACGACACAACAGAAGGTCACATTGGTAACACTTCCCACAGTAGTGGGAACACTCCACCACTGTCAGCTCAAAACATACCCTATGATGAGCTTTAACTGACAGCACAACCCACCGAAAGCTGTCAGAGGGGAAACTGCATCCTATCACTACAGAACATCAACAGGAGAAGCTGTGCTTAGCAAAACACACGCAGCCTTGGGTTCTATCAAAGAGATGGGGCTGACCAACAGCATAACCCCACAGAAACAAAACGTGCACACACACACACACACACGTCTTCCGGTTATGGAGAGAAGAAGAATTAGAGTGCTTTTGGATTCAACACAGAATTACCTTATTGCCTAATGCTTGTAATTAGAGGCTACAATGGATTGAGAAGCTTACAAGCATCTCATTCAACGAGAAACAGGGGATTTGCATGTACAGCTTGCATAGGGGTTACAGGAACCACCAGCAAAACCCACTGAGCCAGTGAGAAAGTAGATGCAGCAATTAAGCACCATCACACAATTATTACAATAACTGAAGCAGCACAATAACTGCTCAATAAAGATGAGCCTCCTGCATACCAGGGAAATGCTCTGGAAGAAATCTGAACTGTCCAAAAATGAGCTATCAGGAAAAGAAGTTAGTATTGCCAAAGCACCTCAAGCACCTGCAGAAAGTGGGAGAGGAGCTACTACCAAGAAGCATGTGCTAGAACACAAGAAGCCATGTGATGCAAAAGCTTGTACCTAGCTTGGGATCTCTGCTGCAGTGACGGCGGCACTAACTAACTTGGCTGCTGTGGTCCCTTAATTACTGCTCCCTCTGGAAATCTGTGCCTTTCTTTACCGGCAACTGGCACAGAGACATTAAGAGAGAAAAATAAAGGAAAGCACCAATTGTAACCAACAGCAGTTGTCAAGGTAAAATATTTTGTTGGAAAAAGCAGAGCCAAAAGGCAAGCACTTAAAAATATCTTGGGCAAAGACTGATGAAACCTTACCGCAGGTAACACTCAAACCAACTAAACTGGAGCAAAATGGAATTTTACTTGGAAAATACAGTTCATTGTCCCTTTTTCAAACTAACCACCAATTTCCTGAGTAGTCTCATTTGATACAGAGGGCAGTAAGATAAATTAAGAGGCTGGATCATTGCACAGTGTGCTTCCCTTGTTTTGGTGGATGGTGGGAGAAGACGACAGCACACACAAGAAGCAGCAGCAAGGACAGGAAGGTCTTCTATAAACCCATAGTTCTGTAAGTAATTTGGCCAGCAGCTGTGTTCTTGTTTACATGTGCTGCTTTGCCAACAAGAGTGCACTGCCCACTGCTTTAACATCAAAGTTCATCTTGTGGATGAAAGCTATAAACTTTAGCTGATAGAGCCCACACACTGGTAACACTGAAGTGACTATTTTTTTAAGAGCATTTCATTATTAAAATTTACATTTGTATTCAAGGAGAAAAAGAAGGCATCAAATACAAAGCCCACTTTCACTTTGTAACAGTGTTCCACCATTATGAGACCTGCTCCACTAAAGCACAGCAATAACCAACAGATGCCAGGCACCATCACTTATCTAAGGCAAAGTACGCTAGACCTGGATTTTAAAACACAAATACCTAGCACTTTTGTCTCAGCCACATTTTAAACAAAAAAAACACAACACATGAAAGACAGCATATGCCACCTTCTTCCTTCAAGTTTTAAATCCTTTCTGAAAATTAAAGTTCTAAATCATCATTTATTACCCTGTATGAACAGAAAATACCATACCAGCAGCAAGCCCCAAACCACCATTCAAAGGGTACCAACACTAGCTGTAGGACAAGTGTAAATTTAGCTTTTAATCCTTAATTTTTTGACATTTCCAGGCATCATGTACCTCAAGTAAGGAGCCTGAAGTATTATCCAGCTGACTAGCTTTTAATTTGAGCAATGTGAACAAATTTTGTGTAACGATGACCCAGACCACACACAGAATGAGATTAAAGTTGTCTCTTCACATTTAGTAATCTTCTAGTTAACATGGAAAACAACAAGAAAACTGCTTTAAAGAAAAAAATAGTCAGGCCAAGAGCAAAATAAGGTCTGTGTCTGACTGCAGCAAAACTTGCCCAAGGTGTTATCCTGTACCACACAGGCACTTGGGTGCAGTGTGCTCTTTTCACACAGGACACAATCCTGTACCCGAGCTGCACAGACAGACAGCTTGGGAGTGGGAAGCCCTGGAGCCAGCACTAGCACTGGGTAACAAGCAAAGCACATTCCACATTTAGTTTGATGGCAAATACATACTTACAATCATAGAATCATTCAGATTGGAAAAAGACCTTTGAGGTCATCGAGTCCAACCAGCAACACTGCTCTATCAAGGTCACCACTAGACCAGATCTCTGAGGACCACAATTCAACCACCTTTAAACACATTCAGGGATGGTGACCCATCCCCCTCCCTGGGCAGCCTGTTCCAAGTCCTGACTACTCTTTCAGTAAAACTATTTTTTCCTATTGTCCAGCCTAAGGCCAGTCTCTCTCATTCTATCACTAATGACCTCTGAGAAGAGACCAGCCCCCCCCCCCCCCCACAGTGTCCCTTCAGGTAATTGTGGAGGGTGATAAGGTCTCCCCCCACCACCACTGGCCATACTACAGTCATACTCAATATACTGAGGTAGAAATGTTTTCTGTCTAGATGCAGACAACTTAAGCTGAAATACATTCTTGGACTTTATTTTGATCCAACCCCTACATGAGTGCATGGCTTCAGTATCATTAGCCATTTGCTAGCGATCAAAGTTACACCATGTCCTAGTATAGTTACAACATGTTTAATCTGTAAGGCCACTGTACCTAAAATACATTCCTACTGACCTACATAGGTAATACCTCAAGACTAGCTGCTGTTGTTACGGCTTCTCAGTTTTCAAATGATTATTAGAGATGAATAGAAAGAAAAGGAGTGATAACCTATATTTTGCAGGTATTGACAGAAAATATCTAAAACACTAAAAATCATCTGGTTTCTTAGGTCTTCCACAAACCCCAGCTACTTAGCAAGCCAATCCAGTGTCTTCTTCTGAATATAAAGGATATTCTCCATATAGTTCTACTTACTGTGCAGATAGTCTGCCAGGTCACCACCGTTACAGTACTGCAAATAGAAGAGAAAGTGCAATTAATGCAAAAAAACCATAATATTAAAAGAAAAAAGTAAACTTCATGAGGACAGGAGGCTTATCATGGCATTTAACCATGAATAATCGCACATGTCAAAATATGTATACAGAAGTTAGTAGGAACAACGCAACCCAGTAAGGCTCCTCTTCCTATTCCCCTTACACATTAGCTGCACTAGGATGTACCAGCATTAACCATCTTTTGTGTGCATCTACCTGCATTGGCGAGAGAGAGAAAACCAGAACAAAGCAGAGGGGCACCACAGGAGAGATCACCAGAAAAGCCAGTTGAGGAATACCTGGGAGCAGCCACAACTGATAACTGAAATTCCCCACATCACTTCCCATATCAAAGTCAGCAAGACCTCAGAGTAAAGATGAAGAGGAAGGAAAACATTCAAAAACTTTACAGCTAAGCTGTGCTATGAGAATTTACTTTCCATGTAACTTTGGCACAGATAGTAGCCAGTAACACCCATCTGACCTTTGAGATAAGGCATCTTACAGATTAAACCCCTGCCAGCACAACATTCTGACAGGAACAAAATAGAAAAATCCCCTTGCTGCTATCTTCACCCACACTGCTCCATTTCTCAAAGGCAGGCAGCTGCAGGTGAGCTCAGCAAACGTATCACAGGTGAGACTAGGGGCACAAAGCACTACTTGGGTAACAAGACAGTCTGCTTAAACCTAGCTTTAAAAAAAAAGCATTAAGAAAAGGACGATGGGGAGGAAGGAGGAAGAAATAATATTATTAAAAGACATACTCACCTCCATAACCAAGTAGACAGAATTTGCCAATTCCTGTGGCAAGAAAAATGGAAAAATAAAAGATTTATGCATTGAAGTATTTCATAGGCATTACAGCAGCTGTATTTCTTTTTAAACAGGTAAACCGTGTTTTATGAGATTCAGACTGAAGACAGATGCAAAATCTCATTGAAGATGAATCCCTGGCAGAGTGCTTACTTGCAAAGTGCCAATCATTTAACCATTTTACTCCTTTCTATCTGTGTACCTTTTAAACCAAGCAAGTGTCCTGTAATTGTGGCCAGGGTCTTCATGTTCCTTTCTAGCTTCTAGGATTAACTGTGGCATGCAACGCAGATGCTGGCACACTACTATCTTAGAGCCTTTATCATTTCCACATTCAACTTGCACCTTTCCAGCAGCTACGCCCACTTGAGCAGCGCTGGTCTGAACAGACAGATAAGTGCAACACAACTTTGGGACCTGCAAATCAAACACATGGTGGAAAAATGCCTAAGAGATTTATCTTTAATTGGAGGGCAAAAAGGAAAGATCTTGAGCCAAAAATGCAGTATCACCCAGTCAACTGCTATCATCAGGTAGTTAAAGATTTCTAGATTAGCATGAGGGTCAAAACCAGCAAAGTCCAGGTCAAATTTTCTAAGTTTGCTACAGATGTGATGGTTCTTACAACCAGGAGAGGTTATATCCAGCCTCAACCAACGTCCTCTGGCTCCCTGGCTGTGGGGAGCACAAACAAGGCCATATGCACACCACACAAGATGCTGTACAGATATGACCCAAAAACACAGCACCACACAGAGCAGCATCTGAAGCTTTGGTGGCTACACCACATGCTGACACCAGTGGCTGCCTGGCACTACTTTCACAGAGCTGCCAAACCATCATCAGCCAACCATGAACACAGACCTTGGGCAGACCCAGAAGGACGACTGACTACATCCTCTTGGTGGAACAGAAATCACAGAGAAGCAGAGCTGCTACATAAGGCTGTGTATTCAATGTCACTCCTACACTCAAGGCTCATTCCCAGTCAAGAGCAGGCAAAAAATTACTTGGGTGAGCGTAGAAGCTCTGAAAGCAGTGGCAGAGCAAGATGCATCACACCATTTCCATAGCTCCAGGGCCTTACAGGCTGTTTAGATACTCTGCTGTCCCATTCTTCTGAGCTTGACTACAATTTCAAAAGCCCCAACATCCACCCCACCAGCCTTTTCAGTTTCCAGCAGTCTCGTCTGCTCCCAGTTCCGTTCATCTTGGTCTGCCCACAGGACTCTCACTCCCTTGTACCAAACTGCTTTTGCCAACACCTTGAGTCTTCAGCACCTCTCATCACTTCTCCTGCAGTCCTCTTTTAACCTCACAATGCAAAATCAGTTTCCAAATCCTTACTGAAAGACTGGTTGTAGGAAGTGGTAGAAGGGGAGGAAGCTAAACTACCTGTGATTGATTTGAGATTCAAGCTACAGCTGCAAGTAGCATGGGTCACCTTCCCTGGCTAAGCAATATACACTGGCTAGTCCAGCAGCCTCATGTGGCTCCTGTGGTTTGAATGTTTAGCAGACCCCAGGGTTGGTCACCCCCAGCTCTCATAGCTGTTCTTACTGTCAGGCACAGTGAGCTTTTTGCAAATCCTCTTGTTTGTCCAAAAAGCAATTCTCTGTGATACTTCAAGGTGTTGCTGCCATTTCCTTCCACGGCAAGTACTGCCATGGCTTTAGCTTTCCCACCTCTGGTGTAGCAGGAAACCAGCCTGTGGTTAGAAACAGAAGCCCAGAGAAGCAGCACAAGAAGAAAATCACAGGCATCACCACCAATTTTGCACATGACAAAGCAGTGGAGGAAAATTTTCAAGACTGTTCAAAACCTACCAGCTCTTGGTATCCTTTGCAACAACCATGGAAGGTCAAGGTTTATGACTTTTCACTTGGCCACGCGCTCCAGCTACAGATGTAGCAGAAGGCACAAGGACACACCAGCAGTGCAGGGCCTGTATGTAAGGCAACTGCTGGCCACAGATGAAACATCTGAAGTGGTTTTTGCAGCCCCTGACTTCACCTCTGCCACACCACCACTTTTCATAGGCACTTGTCCAAACAGGCTGCGATCACTGCAGCTCAGTAATTCTGTGCATTATTATGTACAGTGCCAGCAGAGCTTGGGGAAGCCTAGTATATTATTACCTCCACAGAAAATGAAGGGGAAGTTCAGCCTACACAAACCAAGCGCAAGAGCTATTTGTAACACGTTATTAGCCAACAGCTAATGTACACTGTGCAGTTTGGTTGTTTTTCCACTGTATGTTATTTAAAGACACTGAAAACAAACATCAACAAGCAAGTCATTGATTTTTGCCAGCCAGTGCATACAACAACGAGGGTTAAATAAGGACCTACTCAAGCACGGGAGATGCTCTGCACAGCTTCCCCAGCAACAGTAACCTTGATGGCTGGTGGCTTTATCCCACCAACACAGGGTGAGGAGATAAGAAGGGCAATGCCTGAAAGGCTTCTACAAGAGAAGTAGGTGGTTCCCTCAACCATCCACTGGCAACAGCACCCTCAGAACATTGAAGCCTTACTAGGAAGCCTTCTCCTCTGTGCTGCACACACATCCACCTCAGCTAGGGAATATTTAGCAAGGGTATTTTCAGATTACAGACACCTGTAGTGACGATGACACAACTTCCACATTTGCAGCTGCAGTGTTTCAAGACCCACTTACCGAAAGATATTTGTAGGAATTTTGCCAACAAACCAAAATACTTATTTGAGGAAGAGCCCTCTTGTTTGAAAAAAGCCTTTAGCCAGTAGGGGTTACAATGTGTTTACAATGGATACAAGAGGCTAACGAGACTTCTGGCTTCTCCAACAGGCTGATGGACTTTGCTCAAGCTGATTCAGCAGCAGAAGCTATTCCTTTTCCATTTTTATCCATTTTACTTCCACAGTATTTATGATTTCTTCATTAACAAGGAAAAAGATACTCCAAGCCAAAATATGTAGAGTCCCAGTCTGTCTGAAAAGAGCCAACATTCTCAACACACTCATTTCCACATCAGTAACAGGAATATTAGAGTCCGTTGTATTTCTGCAGCCCAAGCAGTACTACCAACAATTTCCTCTGTACCTCTTACTCACATGTGCCAGTCTTTGCAGCCAAAGCAAATCCTGTTGCCAAACAAGCTTGATGAAGGGAGCAGAGAGGCAAACTCCTAACTTCTCTCATCACAGTGTAGCAGTACCCTGACTGTGCTCCACAACAGCACCAAGAAGCCTCTGCCGAAGACATTACGCTGATAATTAATCAGTCTGGATCACTGCCTTACTTGTAGTTCTTGCAGCAGAGGCCCCAGTGATGAAGTTACAATTTAATTGAGTGTAAAAATAGACAACAGCCTCTAGTGTCTACAAATAACACACATCTGCTGATGGAGGACAAAGAATTGAAGAAACTTCATTTAGCAACACAGCATAAATCAGTCCGGGCCAGCACTGCATTAGAACACCTCACTTGGGAGGCAAGGAAGGATGGCGCTGCTACCACCAAGCCCCAACAATCTCATCTCCCTTTAAATTTTCTCTCCACCCATACTGGAAGGTGGCATGATCCTCTTCTTGGAAAGTGTGTGATTAGGTGTGTCCAAAGGGAAACGTCTGGGTGTACCCACAGTTAGTCATCCTCCTACCACAGCTCAAACCATCTGAGAGGAAACTTCCTCAGAGAATCCTCCTCTGCACTCCAGCTCAGCGCCTTGCCTGACACCAATTTAGAAAGATGCTTAGGAAGGGAAAAAGTTGAGAGTTTAATTACACAACACACCGGATGTCTCTCTCAGTGGGGCAGTGTGTTCACCAATCTGTGTGGCACCAGTGTCACTATAATAGACACTGGGGTAAAACTAGCAAAGAATAGTTTCTGCCTCAAACAAGCCCTCCTTCCTAGGAAGGCTCGGGGATGCAGGAGAAACACTTTGAAGATGAAGGCAGCTCCACTGTCACAACTGTGTGCTGAGCACTGTGTCACTGATAAGGCTCCTACTGCCTAAAGGAGAGGAGTTGTATGTACTCAAGTTTCCAGACCCCTCCTGTTTGTTTGTCTCCCTACTATGGCAAAGGTTCATGTTTTGTACCTCTCAGCAGATATCAACCAAGTACTGCTCAACAGCACCTCTCAAATAGCACCCAGAGCAGCTGCCAGGCAAAGATAATTCTGCACATGCCTCTCTGCAAGGAGGCTAGACCTCATCAATTGTACCAGCACAACAGAAGCATAATAAAGCTGAGGGTCTGACAGTGGCAGATAAACTTAATACCAATTGAAAGGTAAGCTTTTCCACCCAGGTTTTTATTTTACTGCTACTTCCCTGACTTCCTGTCTGACCAGCAGGAACCCATGGAGCCAGCATCCCTCTGGCCCACAGTCTGTAGTTACTGCTCATCTTAATGGTGGCACTGGAGTCACAAACACAATCTGTAGCCAACAGCACCTGGAAAAACTCTAAGGCAGGGGCTGGGCTTGGGGAGCAGAACCCACCATTCATGAGATGGAAGAAATTTTCCAAGCAGGAAAATCTCTTTGTGTTATTGCACTCTGGCTCTCAGCTCAACCTGAGCAGAATAATCCCCAAAGGGGAGAAGGAAAATCATCACACCATGCTCTTGATGCAACAATATGAAGGGAAGCAAGATTAAAGCCAATCACATCGATGTGAACTGTGGGAGCACCTTCCAATGCTCACACTTTGTAAAAGAGACCTAAAGCAAGCAGCTAGAAGATATTCACATGGCTTTTGAGCCTCACATGGTAAGAGAAGTGTGCTGCAGCCTACTGTGCTTCTCTGTTCTCTGGCTCCAGTTGTTCTCTTCAGACTTTCTGAACGTTCACAGTGAGGGCCTCAGGAAGGTTTCAATCAGGCTTCCAATTCAGGAGACTATTAACTCCAATGAAGGAAGGAGGAAGGTACTCACTCGCTACAGTGTAATTGCCTCTCTGCATAGACGCACAACACAAGATGTTTCTCAAACTGACACAGCTTCACACCCAGATAAATGCATGTTTTAGGACACGTTTTTGGGATTCAAGACATGCAGCCAGCAAGGTCCAGCACCAAGACAGTTGGCACATTACAAGAAACCAGCCAGCACTCTTGTTTTTTGGCCATGCTGGAAGTGATAAATCTTGGGCTACAGTAGCCGTCACACAAGCACGATCCAGGAGATGATATGCAAGCAATGAATATCATCACCCAACAGTCCACTCAGTATCTCTGCTCATTTTGGCACATCCAGATCCAGCAATAAAACCAGCTGCTGACTGGAATGTTCTGTTACCGCGGTCAACATATCTCTAACTTCTCCAAAGAATGAGAGCTCCTAATTTCTTTGTGCAGATCCCAGGGAACAAGCACAAGACTCAGAGACACCCACAAACTTCACATTGGCTTGTGACTGCTTCAGCTTCCTACAGACCTGTCAGCTCACTCCAGGGTGAGAAACACCAGCACAGGACGAGCAGAAGGGGCTTATGGCCACTCCTGCAGCAGGCAGATTTCTGTAGGCCCAGCAAAACTATGACACCAAGGGCCCACGTTACCCTATTCCAGGCACTATGGTATTCTCTGCTTATAAAAGAGATGAGTTATTGTAGGACATGTTGTACTCTGGGACAGATTACTGACAGCAGGAAAGCTCCTCTGGTTCTACACAGGCTTCAGGGAGGGAAAGGACTTCCTATCCCCCTGGTAACAGGCCTAAAGCCAGGCTGCACAACACTATAAAGTAAGAAAATGTCACACTCACAGAGTCACTGTTTGCCAGGCACCTAATACCACCCCAAACTAATGGTAGGTGAGCTATAAAGACAGTTCAATCTTCAAGATACCTGTCCCTTCCACAAGGCAGGAGCTCTCTGAAGCTTCTTTCAAATGAGGCCCAGCTCTCTCTTCTCTCCACCCTTCCTTCTAGGCAGTGGTTGGCTGCAGTCCCTATCACCACCCCAAGGATCACACAGGCTGCTCATGGCTTCACACAAGCACTGTAGACCTTGATGAGAATTAATGCACTTGCTGGCTCACTGATGGCTACAGCACTTGCACAGAGCTCCGACAGGAAAACGTAACTCTCTTTCCGGGGGGCAGCCTGGGCCTCTGCAGATCAACACACTCCAGCAAGTCAATGCTGAGAGCTGCCTCCGAGTCCAACCGCAGAAACCAAAATATAGGATGAATGTCATAATAAGAGTATAGAGACAAATGGCAGGTTCCACAGACACCGAGCTTCAAGGTGAGACCAAAACCATGCATCAGAGCAAACTGAGGACTTGGGACTGCCGGGACACTGGAAAATGACTCACTCCATCCTACAGCAGTGTTGCTTATTTGGGGGGTAATCCTGCACACCACAGCAGTCAGTGTCTGCAGTTGGAGCAGCTCAGCCAGGATGAGAATGCAGAAGGGAAAAGCAGCAAAATCCTGAAAAGTCAGGGCTTTCTGACATGGAGTGGCAAGTACTAGTTACCCCCTTGCCAACAAGTACAATGAGACCTAAAAACATCTTTAAACAAAACCAAGCTCCTGTGCACAAACAGCAATGAGTTCTGTTAATGCTGTGAAGAAAAGGAATTTCAGAATTCTGAAAGAAATTATAGAAACTTGGAAGATAAAATTTGCTTTTCTATTATTCCTCATCCCCTTTCTTCATCCCGGTCACATTTTAAGGCTGAGTTCCCCATTACCTTAATCTCAGTCACATGTACTGGAACAAAATCCTTGCATACCATAAAGCTGCATTTTATGAGCCTGCTCAAAGAACAGGGCTCGGGGGTTGTGCTGTGGGTTGAGGCAGACAGTACAACAGATTGCAAGAGTGACCGTTTCCCTTCTTGCCACACACTCACATTCACTGACTGACAGGCATTTAAATATTGGCAAACTTGCTCAGCTTGGAACTTTGATTTTAGTATCATGTAATGCAGTTTTACTAAAGTCGAGAATGGCTTAGTTTTCTAACAGTATATACTAAACAGAATCCAACACCCTACAGGAGATATTTTTCTAAGGAACACTGGAAATTAGAGGTGCAAGCTCCATGCAGTTTTCTATGGCAGCTGCACACGACTGACTGGCCTTCGCAAGATCTCTGTCTTACATCCATTTATTTCAGCCTTCATTTACCAGAGGTAACAAAACAGAGGACAAAGGTGGTGTAACAAGGAGTTTAAAGCATAAAAAAAAATACCATGGGTTTTCTGTCAAGGGGAAAAGAATGTCCAACTACTGAAAAGCAGTGAAACACAGGCTCCAAACTGTAGTATTTAAAAAACAGACTATGTTTTAACATGCTGGCTACAATTTCCACCTGAATGCAGAAAATTGAATCAAATGCAAGCAAAGAAGCCTCCAGAGAAAAGTACCCAGCTGTGTTACAGCACAAAAACACAGTCTGTGTGCTCCAAACCCATCCAGCACCCAGCAGGGCTCTGTCTCAGCAGTGCCCAACACCACCGCACCCTCCACTGTGAGCCATGGGGTTTCCTACCATGGCAAAATCTCTCACCCAGCAAGCTGACTGGGAGGCTTTCCCCTCCCAGAGATGTAAGATGCTTTGCTAAATAGTATATCTCTAATAGCTTAAAATTCTTAGTCTTTCATTCCCCCCACTGGAACACACTGGTTGATCTCCAGAATGCCAGCTTGGTTGACCTAATTCCTTCTGTTATTCTGATGCTAGGAGACAAGCCAGGTGCTCCTGCAGCCAGACAGAACATGATTGCCCTAAGGAACCAGTGATGCAGAATTGGATTCATTCCCATCAGTTCCCCTTGCAGCATCCTTGCTTAAGGAACAAATACAGCTGTGAGACCCTCACCCTGCATTCTGAGAGCATCTCTTTACGGTGGTATTTAAGACCCACACATCTCAAAACAGGAAACATCTCACAGTTAAAGCACCTCTTTGCTATAACTAAGCACAGAGGAGGTTCTAAAGCTCCCTGTTGGCTGGCGGCTTCTCTGGATTCTGCTGTGGAGATGTTGACAGATCTCTCAAGAACTGGAACATCTGAAGACAATTAAGATAGCTTCTCTTAAGCAAAGTATGGTCAGGTCTGTGCCTATGAAGCATTGCCTTGGGGGGGGTGGTGGTGGAAATCACATCATTCATACTCACTTTTCATCAAGTTTGCCATTTACTATTGCTACATGAACATGAGGAACAGCAAAAAACAAACCCACAAAAAACCTAACCCACAGGAAAAAAAAAAAAATACCCGACCAACAGAAAACACCAAGCACAAAAGTACACAATTCTTCTGAGAATAAAAACCAAACCCAAAACCTTCCTTGACTTTTCCACCACCTCTGCTGATTACCCCCATTCTCAGCTTCTCATTTCCCACTGTATCCTGCCATGTGATAATGACACTGTCCCATAGAAGACACACATGCCTCAGAGTTTCTCAGGAGATGCCCTAAAGCCTGAGCCATCCAGCACAGGTTCCTACCAACATCAACCCTATGTTCCTAGTTTGAAGGTCTGTCCATTGTGCAGAAGCTTTTTGGTTGATATGAACAGGCAGGACAGTAGGAGAAGCAGGAAAAGGAAGAAACGGAGAGGAAAAAAGACAACATGTGGAAGTGAACCTTATCAACTCGCTACGCATGCTTGAACATCAAAATCAACTTTTGAGACACGTGGGTTTATTGCAGTTTCAGAGTCTAGGGTTAAGTCCAGTGCAAAAAGTTAAATCTTTTAATGGAGCTTTGGGCTGGTCCCGTAAATAAAAGAATTCAAGCAGTATCACACACAGTAACTCATGAGGAAACATCTCTTCACATCCATCTTCCAAACCTCTACCTCCTTGCTTAGCTCACTCCATCCAAACGCATTCCATCATCACAAGGTCTCCACAGCAGAAATTTTCATAATGGAAACACTGATGGAACTTCAAGAGCAGCAGCACAAATAGCACCTCAGCCGTTACCAGAGCTCTGCTGTCAAACTGCTGAATACAACAGCCTACCAGTTTCTGATTACCGCTGGGAAACATTCCTTAATCTGTCATTGTAGCCTGAGTAAGGCAACCTTCCACAGGAGCTTTAAAGGCCATTAACATAGACATTGTCAGCTCTTCCATGACACCTTGATCATGTGAGAGGAACACAGAGAGGTACTTTAGACACAGAGTGAGTAAAACAGTGATCATAACTTCAGAAATGCAACAAGACCACTCCCTCCAAAAAAAGCCTGTGACTCCTCTGAGGTCTATATTTAGTGGTCAGCATTTGCTAGATGTTTGTGATCTGCACAGTGGGGTACTCAGCTAGTGAAGCCAACACCAAATTGAAGTTCAAGACTATAAAACTCTCCAAATCTACACACACATCACCATTTGGGGCCACAAAGTTCTAAAAACTTCCTACAAAACTGCTGCCATACAGTGGTTGGAGTTGTGTCCTTTCTGCCTTCTAGCTCTAAACTAAGCCAGATCCAGCCCTCAGGAACAGAGCTATTCTCTTCCACAGAATCGAGGATGCTGATGGCACAGGATAGCAGACACCCAACTCTTGTCCACAACGCAAACAAAAACAGAATTGCTTGGCAGTTCAGCGACATCTGCACTTTACACCCACTCACTGGGCAACTTGCCAGCTTTGCTCAGGGATGGAATTAAAACAGGATTTAATGAGGCAGGCAGCCTGACCTCAGGAGGGTGATCTCCCAGGCACAGGAGTGTCACAGCAGAGACAGGGCACCCAGGCAGCAGTATCTGAGGAACCTGCATTAGGTGGCAGGAGAGGTGGCACGGAAGGTGGCACAGCAAGGAGGTGACAGTGCAGCACAATGATTCATCCCACATCACACTCATCAGCAAAGCCCTGCAGCAGGAGGTGCTGGAGGGCACACCAAAGGACACTGCTGTCCAAGCTCCAGAGGTCCCTGGGGACAGCAGGAGGAACATACACACAACGTGAACGAGCAGCTAAAGACTCTGTATTGGAAACGGGTGATGACGCCGACAAGAGAATATCACAGCCCAACAGCCTTGGCCCTATTGATTACAAGAACTTCAACAACCACAAGAAGTCTGTTATGACTTGGCTTTCAAGACCCATCAAGGATGACCGATCATTAAGCTGAGAAGTATTACACCACCCAGGCCTTAACTAAGGTGCACCAGGCAGACTGCACTGCAAGGAGACTCTTATTACCTGGAGCTCCTGCAGACACAGTCATCGCAGCAGAGATAATTTTGGTAAGCCTGTACTGTATGGAGTTAAGCATTACCCTGGGCTCATCCCGAGCTGGTGACTACAAACAGCTAACCTGACACAAAATTGTGGAAAGCAGACCCTCAGTTAGCATGGGCTGCTCCAGGAACTCGGTAACAGAGTCACAACTAGACTGTTTAAGAAGCAGGCTCAGATCACTGCACACAGCTAGGGAAAACATGCCAGTAAAATAATCCTCCTTCCTATTTCATGCAGGAAAACACTTTCTAATACCCAAAGCATGATTTATGTCCAGGAACAGCAGATTTTCCACCCTAGCACAACATTGTCACCACAAGAGATCTTGACTCATGTTCAGCAAATCCTCCTGGGGCAGTTGGTACAGTACAGGGCAGAAAACTTCCCAAGGACCTTCCAGCACACCAGAGATCTTAATTAACATAAGAAACTACTTTTACTAGTGCTGAAAGAAGCTTTCTAGTGCAGTGCCAGGACTAGCACTAGCCCAGGACCCAACAAGTTCAAGAGTCACCCTCCTCTTAGTGAGCGCCTTAGCTAATTGACTGGTCTCTGATCACAGATTCAGGTGCAATGTCCTGTCTCACTAAATAAATAGAAGCAACTCCTATACATCAGGTTCCACACTACTAACCTCATCTCAGAGCCAAGTCCTGATCTGGTGGAAAACATCATTTGTACTCTTGTTGTCACTAATTTCCATCTTCAGAGCAAGAGCTCATTTGTGCCATCTTCCAACATTGTTGGAGTTCTAGTGTCCAGGTGTCCCTCTAGACTGATGTCCCTCAACTATGGCAATCTGAAGACCTCAACCCCAGCTTCCCTGGAAATCGGTTGAGTCATCCAGGATTGTTCAGTAGCAACTACTGCATTCCACAAATGGTAGAGTGTGATTTTTATGCCATGCCAAACATCCTGCACCTAGGAAAGGTCTACACCACAACTCCATGTGGTCACTCAAGAGACACTGCAGTACTTTTAGAAACACTGCTTTTTGAGCGGGGGTTCTCACACCAGCCTCCACAACTATTCCCAGCACCTTTCATTAACAGATGAGCACATACTAATAGCAATATGTGACCTCATAAATGTCTATAAATATGTGAGGGGTGGGTGTCAGGAGAACGGAGCCAGGCTCTTCTCACGGTGATCTGGGGATAGGACAAGGGGCAATGGGTGCAAGCTGGAAGAGAGGAGGTTCCATATAAATATCAGAAGGAACTTCTTCACAGTGCTGTTAACAGAGCACTGGAACAGGCTGCCCAGGGAGGTTGTGGATTCCTCCACTCTGGAGACGTTCAAGAGCCGCCTAGATCTGTTCCTGTGCAACTTGGTCTAGGTGATCCTGCTGTGGCAGGGGGATTGGTCTAGATGATCTTTTGAGGTCCCTTCCGATCACCCTAATGATTCTATGATTAGATTTTGTAAGCCATTCTTGTGTCATGAGGCTGCTCTCACGACTCCAGTGAGGGCATCTATAAAAGTCCAGACACTGTACTTCTATGCATTAAACATTTACCAGTATCATTTATTCGTAGGAAGATTATTATGTTGTCATTATTTATGAACCAATATCATAAAAAAATCTATGAAACAAGGTGGTACACTGCCATTCTCCTGGATTTGAAGGACAACTGAAGTGTGCAAGCTACTGTCAGTACCAACACTGCAAGTGTCTGTCTGGGGCAAACCTGGCATGACACCTGAAATTTTCAGTTGTATGAGGCCTGGTTACCATTAGTTTTTAACTAGGGAAATGCAAACTGAAGCACCATTGGGCGTAATCACTAGCTTACAGCCACTGTGGTTTTAGCAACCATTTCCTTGTGTGTAAGGAACACATAAGTGTAAGTTAAAGTCACTGTTGACAGAAGGTACAAAGGAAGGGACAGTGCAAAATGCAAAGACAAAGCTACAGGGCAGCATTAAGATTCATAGGAAATACATTACCCTTTTTACTCTACGATGTTGTAAAACAAGAATAAACCTCTTCAGTTTTAGAAAGCCTCAAAGTAAGGGCTCAATAAACAGCAACTATGACAATTCTCGTGTAAATACGCAAGTGAAGCTACGAGTAAAACAACAGGTCTCATATCAGAGGAAACAGGTGAACAATAAGCAGCATTTTCCACAAAGGAAAGGCGGGCAGAATCCAGCCTTCAGCAGAGCTGCTCTCTTCTCTTTGCAGTCAATTTACTCTCACAATTCCTAAGCTGACACAGAACATCTCATCTTGTCCAAGAAACCAAACTACCAGGTCACACCAAGGCTCTGACAGAGCTGGTAACTAGACATAACAGCTGGGCATGCCTCAAGCCTAGAGACACTCAAATTCCTGGTTTGTGGTCTTACACAGCTTCTTGCCAGTATCTTACCAGGCTACACAGCTGCATGCAGAATTTAACTAAAGGTCATCTGTCACATATAGAGACAAATTAATTGCTGCAGTTGTGTGACAAAAGACTGACAAAAATCACTCTTTTGCAGGAAATACCTTCGAGCTGCTTCCTATCCAGCAGGCTTTTGCAACAGGGCAAGGAATAGAACAAAGGTTTCTGTAAGATCTGCAATAAGCAAATCCAGCAGCATAATGCTTTATACAAATGAAAGTACAGAGGAAGTGCAGCAGCAGCCACTTGCTCCTTCAACTGAAAAATTATTAAGCAAACAAAAAACACGTGTTCTAACATCCCAAGTAACCTATGCCCAACACCCAAAGTTACTCTGCATTAGGAAAGTGACAGGCACTGCTGTGCAGGGCCAGCTCTTAAGGGTGTATCAGATACATAAACATCCCAAAGATATTTCCAAGAAGTCATCCAAGAGCAACCCGAACCCCATCACTGCTAATGATTCTATGATTGCCCATTGACAAAAAAACACCAGGGATCCAACTCTCCCTAAGGATGTGCCCCCCCCACCCCCCCAGCACTTTGTCATAGCTCAATACTCCACGAGAGAGGGACAGGGTGGGTGACAGAGCCTGAGGGACTAGGGTGATGAGGACATACTACAGCACCCAGAAGGCACCAGGACTCATGTCTGGGGTGACGTGGAAGCACTGGAGCAAATCCATTGGAGGAGGAGGAATGTCAACAAACACGGTGGCCAGGCCACGTGACAGCAGAGACAGGGCAGGCAGCGCCAGATAAGCCACCCCAGGGCCACCCAGGGGGTCTGGCAGGGCCAGTGGTCACCTGGCTAGGTCACTCAGCCATCGTCACAGAGCGTGGCACAGGCTGTTCCGACACACTGTGTGCCAGCTCCTCCTCCCAGACACCAAACATTCAATTTCAGGCTCTTAGATCTTGCAGTGGTTATCGAAGAAAAGCTGTCCCTATTTTTTTATCTAAAAATTACAAAACAGTGGCATTGGATAACCTGGCTTTCATAGTGGATCAGTTTTTTGGCCACCAAAATTAGATCTTCGGGGCTGCCTCTGCAGGAAAAAGCAACTGCGGGAAACCACGATGATCTAAAAATGCCTGCTGCAATTTTTAACACTTAGTGATTGCCACAAGGACAACAGAAAAATGCTAATGAAAATCCTCTGGACTGAAGACAATCATATGCTACAAAGTCATGCTCAGACTATTTTTACATTGCCTAGAGAAAAAAGCTTTTCTGGTCTTTCAGACCAGGGAAAGAAAATAAAAGGCAGACATGCCACAAATAACTACTGTACTTTTATTTCTAACATTTTGAGAACTTGAGAGCTCCCAACACAGCCATGTTCACTGCACACTGCATTTCACTGCACAACACCCTGGGAACCGAAGTTCCCACTTCAACTCTGGCTGGGCAAGAGTTCTGCAATCCAGATAAAAGTAAATACACAATCTCCTCAGCTATGTTTGTTTATCTTTCATTAACTTGCCAGAAGACTTTCTCCTCTTTAGAGCATATATTTGCTTATGAAACTTCTGTTCAGAACCGAAATCCCACAAACTCCATTCAACCCCTCCCAAATCCAGGATGCTCTGCCATAACAGAATGTATTTACCTGGAAGTCGTACAAGGCAACAATGTTTTCATGTTTCAATTCCTAGAAAAGCAAAACAAAGGCCATAAGCTCAGAGCAACAAAGGGCACAAAGGAAAAAAGATTGAAGAAAACAAGTCAGACTACCCTTACCTTCAGTATCTTAATTTCCTTGCCCAGCAGAGTTTGCGATTTTGCAAGGTTTTTCTTATTAATGCATTTCACAGCTACTTCCAGCTCAGGTTTCTGAAAGAGTGCACATGGAAATCGAAGATAAATGTAAATGTCACCATTAATTTACATTAGGATAAGCAGCCTCTTAACAGATTACAAATACTACTGGAAGAAGTGTCTCCCAGCACTAGCCTCTTTATATCCTAATGCTCGTCCCTCACTTGTCCAGACTTGCCCTTTCCCGAATTACACTTGTCAGCCCAAGGAGAAAACCCCAAGGTTTGGCTTTTTGTTACTACTTTATACAACGATTATCCTCGTTTTTAATCACTAGAAATAAACGCGCTGTGGGAGTCATGGCTTATCCCAAGACCTAATGATGGAAAATCCACTGCCAGAGTGTTTTCCTTTTATTTACCAGGGAGTGATTTCTCCTCCTCAAGTAAAAATTAAGTGGAAGAAGGACAAAACTTCTCAAACACATATACAAAAAACCCACCTCAAAACTCAAAGAAGGAGGCCTCCATAGTTTTTATAAAAGGGGGGTGGGGGGTATTTTTCCCTTTTTTTCCCCCCTTGTTTTCCAGGGAAAGGTGGAGTGGAACACCCCTGCGGCCACCTCTAGCCCTGTCATGCCCAGGCACAGGGTTTAGCCCAGCTCCTGCCATCCACAGGAACTCCAGCAAGCACAATAACTGATTAATAAACATGTCTGCCACCGGCTGAGCTGCCCCAGAGCCCAGGGCCGGTGCCCAGGCTAAGAATAGCCCCGCAGGGATGGGCTCACCGGGACGCGGGGCCNACGACGGCGAAGGCTCCGTGCCCGATCAGGTCCTTCCTGCTGAACTCAAACTTTCCCACCGTCTCCATGGCGCTGCGCCGGGGGGGTCCCCGGGGCCGCTGCGGCTTCAGAGCTGAAAAGGGACGAGAAGGATGGCGGTGATGAAGGCGCTACCACCAAACAAAGCTAACGCTATCCCAATCCAAACACAATGCAGCAAACTCTCCACCCGTACACTCGCCAGCAGCCCTCAGAGAGCGGTCGGGGTCGAGGAGCTGCTGGCGCTGCCGGGGGGACCTTCTGCCCCCCCGCCCCGCTCCCCTTCGCTCCACAGCCTAGCACCGGGCTCGGCTCCCGCACCTCGTCCATGGGCTGCCTCTTCCTGCAGAGCAGCCGTGAGCCGCTGGTCATTATCAGAGGCCGCGAAGAAGTGGGCTCCTCAGCAGCGGGGCTTGGCCATCTCCTCCTCGGAGCGGCTCCAGCCTCAGGCGGGGCTGCCCAAGCCCGGCGCGGCCCGCCCCGCCTGGCGAAAGTCCACCTTAAGCGCGGTCCACCTTAAAGCCCAGTCCGCCTCAACGAGAGCCGCTCCACCTTAAGCGTGAGTCCACCTTAAAGGGCGACTGCTAAGACCCTACGACTGTTAGCACTCGGTGGGGCCGAGGTCACCCCGCCGCTCGCCCGGGCCCGCACAAAGCTCCGCGGGCGGGCGGGCGGGCGGGCGGAGGGAACCAGGCGGAGAGTGCNGGGTGATGCAGGGGGGAGGTGGCGGCGAGCCCAGCTGAGGTAGAGGAGGCTGGGCCCGATACATTTAAAGGCACCGCCCACCGCCGGCTCTGAGTCAGCGGCGAGACACGGGGTGTCTCATCCTTAGACCCTGCAGCCCCGACTTCACACCTCGTGGTGCTGCTACTGCGGGAACCACCGGGTTTTGCTCGCCCCGAGCCTTCCCGAAAACGTTGAACGTCCACCACACGGTTGGTGACCAGGCCCAGGTGGGGCTGAGAGCGCGGTGGGCCCCGACCCGCCACACACAGACCCTGCTCTTCTCACGCCCCATGGTCCGGCTCCTCAACCTCCGGTGCTGGGGGCTCGCGACTTCATGCCTGCTCCATCTCCTGCTCCAGCCCCACACTGTCGACTGCTCTGTTCCCGCTTTCTCTGAGGGGAGCAAGCATGCTCTCGTGTTCACCTAGGGGAGACTCCACCAACCTCCTCAGAGAAGAAATCTTTTCAGACGCCTATAGAGTTCCATGTGATCACCACTGCAGTGAGAAACCTTCCCCAGCCCTAGCCAGCTACTCAGTTTTGGCCATTGTCAAGCTCTGGCTAACCAACCAGTTTTGCCCTAAACTCATGGGTCTGCAGATCATTCTATCCATTGTAGGTCATTCCAGCCTTCACAGGGACCTTTTGCACATCCCCTTCTCTAGACTGCCCAAATCTACTCCCCTCCTGCCAGCCTTGGTGGTATCTAGACTGCTTGTGCACTCTGTTCCTCATCAATGTGAGCTGAACATCACATTCCAGCTGCTGAGAAAATGTCGTGTCTTGCGGGCAGCACCCTGCTCACATGTTCCAGCCTGGAGTTTGTTTTTTACACAGCTACTTGGTATTGAGCTGTGGATCAACCTGTATCAGCAATACCAAATGCGTGCTGCTCTACAATGTCAGCAGCAATGCAGACACCCAACACTGAGGGTGCTCGTCATTGTGACAGAGTGCCTGCAGTTATTGCTGTTTTCAGCAAAAATTAGAAACAAGCAGCACCTCACAGCATCAGGCTTCGTTTTTTATGCAGAGGTAGTGGCCAGTACAACATGTGACCTGCAATCTGTGATCCTTGGTGGAAATGCTGGTGGAAAAATGGCAAGGTACACACAAGTGCTGATGCAACAGTAGTAGTGCCTGATTGGTAGTAATTTGCATCTCAGCAAATGTTATTTAGTGTTTGGTGGGAGCTGCAGAAGTGATAAGGGTATTCTTCATCAGAAACTTGATAGCAGCTGTTGGAGTAGCCTTTACACCAAAACAATACTAGAATACCTCTGTGGTTTTAGCAGAAATTAGTTTTCAGATTACTTTTATTTAAAAAACACAATACACTTAGCTCCTTGTTTTCTTTCTCGCTGCCATTCCTGAGGTTTTACAACTCAAAGCTTTTGTCAATGACCACAAAGAGTTAATCCAAACATTAAAACAGAAACCAGTAAAAATGGCAAACACCACCAAATTTGTAAAAAAGAGCACAAATCAAGCCACCTGGCAAATGACAGCCACAGGAATTTATTCTACCAGTTGTTAAAAGCTGCAGATTCTAATGCAGAAGATAACAGTTGCAAAAGCATAAAGGAGGAACTGAAGAAAATGTTTTGAAATTTCCTAGATGATTTCTAGGCAGGCAAAATCTTGTATCATCCTTCAATGGAGAGCACCCAGGGCACCGTGGTTATAGTGTCCTCTTGCGAGAGCTGCGGTCAAACCTCTAGCAACCACAGGTGTTTCTGCCTTTACTGGCCAAGCTCAGCAAAGAGATGCCATCTTGAGCGAAGGAGGAAGTTAATGTGACTGCTGTTCAATTAGAGACCAAAACATCACAGAGATCTTTGTTCTGTACTCTGTATGCTTGTTTGTTCCTTCATGTGCTGTTGGCTGTGAAAAAAACGTTCAGCTTAAATTGGTTTTGATTAAATGTGGGTTCTCGGGTAACTGTGTGCGCAGCTAGACACAGAGCCAGGTGGCACAGCCAGCCTTCTCCCTGTTTTTTATTTTAAGAAGAATCACTGGGCAGCTTTCTAGTGAGTACATGGAACTTCAAAGTAGCATAAGAATTGTGAAGATACTCAATAGTCTCTAGGAAGACTGGGACCAAGTTGTACAGAATGTCATGGACATACGTGAGGCAGGACACTTTCTCTGAAGTGACATTTTAACATTTGTAGCAATTAAATGTCTCTCTAATGTGTCTTCCAAATATAGTCTAGAGAAAAGATTTTATACTTCTGCGGAGATTAAAGAACTTAACCAAGGACAACTCATAAATTGTAATGCCACTTAACAGCAAACACAGGTCAGGTCTGAGATATTTGGAGTGTGCTCTGCAGACACACGGTAGTAGCTAAACATTTGTTGCTTTTGTAACAAAGAGGGCTAAAAAGCTTGTTAATTAAAAGTTAATTAAAAGTTATTTTTTTCAGTGGTTTGCTGATTAAATGCTTATGCTCTATCAGTTCTTCCCTGATGTCTCGAATTCAGCGCAAGTATACTTAGGCCAGCATCCAAGACATGCAAATTCTGTTCTCCTCCCACAGTCTCCTATTTGCTAATGATGACAGTACTCCCATCAGCACGTATGCAACTGCTTCCTCAGATGGAGACATTAATCTTTGAGGGGACAGAGTAGATAGTTCAATTTACTAATGCAAAACATGAGTGGGGGAAGATTTATTGCTGTGATTTGTAGTGGGTGGTAAAAAATATAAGCATACACCCAACTGTGGGAAACCTTCCAGTATGCCATTGAAAATATTCTTTTTTATAACTGAATGCAACTTCATTCTTTTTTCTAATTCACATGTGAAGGGAAGCTACAGACAACTGATACCCTGATGACTCTAGTGATACTCTTTTCCAATGCCATGTTTTAATCAGTAGTCATAAATATGGCTATTTCTACCTACTGCAATGCAGGAGTGTCCTGCTTACTTCTGGGCTGCAGAGGTATGGTATAATTACCTCTGACACTACCTCTGTGCTGTGGGAGTGGTTAAAGCTACAGGAGTATGAAGAAATTATGTAAGAACAAGAAAACTCAGGATAAAGATTTGTAATACAGACAAAGATTTCCATCCAAGGCTAAATTGTTCTCCTCTTAGTCCAACCTAAGGAATAAATCATGTATGTAGTTCACCAGTAGCTCAAGATGTGACTGAAGCTCACATAGGTACAACTACACTAGTTTTAAAACAGTTAATTATTTTACCAGTCACCTGAAGCAATGCAGACTTCATTTTGGACTGCAAAGCCAGACTTGGAAGCTGGGTGGATGCCCCAGAGGGCTGATGGGTGCTCAGTTGCTGGCTGCTTTGTGTATTTTGCCATAAGAACCAGAGCTTCTGTGGACACTCATGTAAGACTTCAGTCCCACTGAGACACCCAAAGAGCAAGAAGTATCCATTGATTTTTCTTCTATGAACAGTGACATTTTACATTTGCTCCTATGTAGCAAAGACCTGCCTTCTCATAGCCCAAAGAACCCATGCCAGATGTATGATGTATTTCTTGAGGCCTCTTTAGACAGGACTAGCTACTTGCTGTGGACCCACCAGCCATCTTTGCCAAGATCCCGAGGTTTTTGCTTTTCTAGTTCTGCAACTCCATCTCACTGTTCCTCCCACTGTCTGATGAGATTGGAAGGCTCACAGTGGCCACCCATGAAGCTGAACCACAGTATGCTGAAGGCATGAGGGAATCCTTGGCCAGATACAATCACAAAGAGCAAGTTCTTTCCCTTGTTGTATGTCTTGTATTTTGAAATCAAAGTTCTGCTTGATGCAGAGGGAATCTCCAGGGCCCTCCTGTGTAATCTTATTATAGCAGTTACCTCACAGAGACACAAAGGGTCAGGTAAACAAATCAGTGTTTCTGGAGGAAGGGAAATACCGAACTGTGAGGCTTTGGCACATGAGCAAGATGTGACTGAACAAGTGACTACACATGGACTTGAGTGGATTGAGCCTTATAATTTGCCACACCCCCCTTCCCTTTGTGTGAAATGAGCTGAAGTGCAGCTCTAGGTATAGTCACAGGTAGAGCTGCTGCTACTGGGTAATTAATTATCTTGACAAACAGATGCTTGAAGCTTATTCTGGGCACTTCATAGCCAAACCAAAATGGACAGAGTAACACAAGAGGTAAAAATTAAGTATTGCTTCTTTTCAGGGTACATCTGGATGCAAAGCAGATCCCGTGCTCATGTAGATTCAACATCTGATTCAAATTCAGGCTTGTTAAGACAAGCTACACATCTACTTTCCACAAACACCCTAATAGCTCAGCACAATTGCCAGTATCTGGGCAGAACCGACTCTAACTTGAATGCTGCAAGTTTTGCCAGATTCATCAGGAAGAAGTGGAGGAACTGTATACGCCTTGCTTGGCTGAAAATCAGTTTGGTGGAAGAAATATGTGGAAGGTCTTCAAATCTATGTAAATGGTAAATATTCACCTAGCATTAATGAATAGAAAGCAAGCTGCAAGGCTGAATTTAATGCAAAATCATACCCTTTTCAGCTGTGTATTAGTAGACTACATTCTGGGTTTGTTAAGAGTAAGACACAGCTTACAGCAGAATTGTACCAAAGTCACAGGAGGAAAAGTGAGTTGAGAACCCAGCCATGTTGTGTTGACTATCTGGAGAGGCTGAACAAGTAGATTAATTTGGAGCCCTGAAATTATCTGTAAATTTACAGCAGCGTGCAAGTTATATCAAGAGTATTTGTTCAAACCTCTCCACAGATCTGTAGAAACTGTTCCATCTGTAGTGAGATGCTTTTATCTTAGAAAGGGAGTGATCCTCCAGTTACAACATCAGCTTTTGATCAGTGAAACTAGAGGCACTCAATAAAGTGATGTAGTTTACTATTCACTCCCTATCTTTCTCAGCCAGCTGCTCCCTCCATCACATACACACAGCTGAACTGAAGACATGTAGGTGAGATTTAAAAATGGGATGGCACAGCTGGAAAGAGGAGATGTATGAACTATTAGAGCATTGAGGTTATTCAAATACCAGCTGCTGGAGCAGCATGGCACAGGGGAGAAAGAATTGCTTTGCACACACTTCCATAGCCCTGTTATATTACATTCAGGATTTATTTACACTGTGGGCCCCTTTATTGATTAATATTGTTGAGAGATTTAACTAGCCACTGAATTATCCTGGCAGGCCTGAACAGATTTTATGAATTATTGAAGGCAGTGTTTTAATGTACTCAGCGAGGTGCTCTGGTAAGGGGCTTCCTGTGTTCCTCTTGCTTTTTAATATGAGATGCATTTCAGCTCCTGGCCAAGAGCTCTGGGCACGGAAGGCTGTACTCAGTGTTCACATAATGTCAAGGACCGTTACCTAACCTGTCTGTCAAGTGGCTTTGATTATATTGAAATGCCAATAAATAAGAGTCTGTGAATCCTCCACCCAGAGCATTCTGTTTTCAGGCTAATTGGAAGCAATTTCTTGCCAGAACGAGCACTGCTTGTCTATAAATCAGCATGTATCATTATGCAGTTCCTTACGAGATGTCAGCTCTGTTCTGAAGAAGAATAGATCCACACTCGCAATGCTCAGCCTCCCTCCACATCTACACACACATTTTGGTCTGTGCCATCCATGGGGCCCATCATGTTAGTCCCAGTGAAGCCAGTTTGTTGGGACAGGACAGGCACTTTAGCCTACATCCTGGTCTTCTGGGACTCCCTCCAATGCCCATCCAAGCCAACAGGGTCCTCTGCCACAGCTTGAACGTGCTTCAGCAGTAGCCCTACTGCTTCAGCAGTAGTGGAGGTTTTGGTGACCTCTATGTTAAAAATAACTATTAATCTCATGGTGGGGAGGAGTAGTAGTAGTGTCATGTTCCTTTCAAGCCTACAGAGTCCTACATTTAGGAAGCCACAAGAAGGTTCCTCAGCCTTCAGCCTAGGCTTCTCTCCAGGTAGGGTAGAGCCAATGTGGGATTGGGGGGGGGGGCACAACTCATACAGGAAAAATCTCCAAATTTAAGGATGATCCTCTTCTATAGGGGACACCTGAAAATCATGGCCAGAAAGAACCTCTCAGACCAAGAAAGTCTTTCTGGAATAGTCCAGGTGGACAGTGAAGTCACATTTATCACCTCAGGTGCTTTTGACCTTTTCTTTTAAGAAAAAAAACACCTATGAAAGCTAAAATATTAGAAGCCAGCAGTGTCTTCCCAAAGCAAGCTCTATCTGTCCTGTAATGAGTTGGTGTCTGCACCAGAACCTGCCCCCCTAAGAGCAAATTTACCACCCTTTCCCTGGAGTACTGCAGAGGGCTACAGAAGTGTGCAAACTTAGAGACAGTCACTTCTTCCCTGTCATGAACCCGGGAAGTCTAAGACCTGCAATGTTTGAAAATTGGAATTCTCAAGCATTTGCTTTTGCAGCTGGGCTTTGTCTGGGGTTTGGTACCTCAGCACTGCTGCCCCTGGGGAAGGAAGCATGGCCAGGAGCATCCTCCACCTGGGACCAGCTCACTTGGGATGATTAACTGCTTCCAGTGAGCTTCCAGCTTTGCCTTGTGAGGGGACTCTTGGGAAACTTTCCTTTCTATAACTATCTGCATTGGAGGTGCCTGTGTTTTCAAGTAGACCAGTAGCATTTACAGTTTCAAGTGGGCATTGCTCCAGCCAAGACCTTACTCATCCCCCACAAAGCCAGAGCAGAAATGATAGTTTCCTTTATTTACAGACATGTAAATAACAACTCTAAGTTTAAGAAACAACCACAGGGGACAGGACAAAATGTAATGAACTTCAGCAGCCACGAAGGAAGTTTCTCCCCATATCAATGGGTTCAGAAGGGGAGTGGGCTGCCCAGGCAGCAGAGCACTGTCACTGCTGGAGCCCTTCTGGAACAGGTTGTGCAAACATCTGGCAGGAATGACAGAAGTAAGGTCAAGCTGTGGCCTGGGACAAGCAAGCTATGTCACATTCAGCTATCTCCCCCTTTCTGTGGTTTGTTTGCAGTGTTACAGTTTTGAGCAGAGGCTGGGTGTTTCTCTCCCCAAAAGCCCAAGGCCTTGAAAGTTATCATCCTGGTCCCACCCCTACAGATACAAAGAAAGATCACTTGGGAAAACCAAAAACACAACCCTCAGGCCCTTCCTCTGGACCTGTTACCAGCCAGCTTTTCCCACTGTCAAGGACAGGCTGCCTCACAGAAATGTGAGGTTGGTGACAGCTGCACTCTGCCATGCCTCTGGCCAAAGCTGTTTGCAGCAGCAAGCAGTTGGGATCTGTACCTGTGTTGCAACACTCGAAAGCAATGATCCCTTGTCCTTGCACATTTCTAGGAAACCAGAGGGACAGATCTCCAGCATAGAAGCCTGAAGCAATGAGTGACGTGGATAAAAAGTTTTTAGTGGAGCATCGCAAGAGTTTCCATAGTGCTTAGTGCTTAAAAATAAATAAAAGCCACTGCTGTGTTGTCAGACCAACCCACAGCTCTACCCCAGCCCATATTGTTCCACAGCAAAGAGGAAGAGCCAAGGGCAAGTAGATAATGAAAGTAGTTATTTTAAATCTGATGTTTAAACATTATTTCTTTCCTTCTTTTTTATGTACATTGCCACTCTCTGCTCCCTGAATTCACATCCCAGAAATGCAGTTTAGGTGAAGCACTTTGCTGGGACTGAAGACTTCAGACTTCCTACTTGGCAAATCAGGGATGTATTTCTGAGAGGTACTTAGGTCCTTAACTCCTCTAGACTTCTGTCTCTCTCTTATCTGTGTAAGTGGCAAGGATTTTGAAGACCTAATTTCTTATAATTATTCCTGTGCTACTTTCATTTTGGAAGTGACTGTAATACAGTGATGGTTACATCCAATTAAAGACCATAAGTGTTCACATCTCAGTGGTCGTCATTTGTCCCTTGTCAGATGCTATGAGGTACTATCACTAATAAAGCATATACAATGAAAGCAAGAGAAAAAAACTGACCCTGCTTTAGGAATTGTCTGTCCATAGCCAGTGCTCTCCCAAGAGCTAGGCACAAGCTGTGAGAGTTGTTCTGCTAATAGACCAGAGTAACTCCCCGATTTCCCAGTAGAGAGTTTTGCTTTTATTGACGCTGTGAAATGTTGCAGGATGCATTTATGTTGTACATCCTAGCACTGCCTTGGCAGTACCAGACAGCAACATCATCCAGAACTGTGGAGGACTGTGGAGCATTCCCACGTCTTACGAAATTGTAGTCAAATATTCCATGACTCATGGATTAACCTAACAAAACCCAGAGGGAGGAAAAGCTATTGGTTGTTCCTTGACAAGAGCCTTTTAAAATGAACATGGCATAATGAGCAGGATACCAACATCCTGTTTCTGACTCTTGAGAAATTCGTAAGGAAGAGTTTTATCCACTCACTTATTACCAAGGGACCTCAGCTGAGGTTATATAATTAGGATGGGACACTTTTTGCTGCTTCGAGGCTTGAATAGCAATGTTAGTGTAATCCAGGGACAGAAAGCATGACCATATGCAATAAGCTGTTAATACTGGCTGCCACTGAAATGCAGTTCCCTTCCTGTTCTCCTGCAAAGAGATGAAATCTATCAGATATATAGAGAAACCAGAATGTAGCCACAAACAAACCACAAGATAAAATGCTGCAAACAAGGTTAACTGTCTCCCCTTCTGCCAAAACATTACATGCTTAACACTGTAATGAGAAGAGACTGACCCCATGGACAGGGCACAGAAGGGGAGTGTGAACATACATCTCCAGAGTTCTGGATGCATTCCTGCTCCTTGCTTTGCAATGAATTTCTTGGGATGCCTGGGCATCACTGCAGCTACCAGAACATAATTGTGTTTTTAAATTGAGTAATATGGACAGACTTCTCTAACCCTACTGTACCTCTGTTCTCTCTGTAAAATATAGGGGGGGAAATTGCAGAGCAGAGAGGATGAAATACTTTCAATATTACAGGGAAGTGATCCATTACAGTGACAGAGGCTGTAGAAGAGCCAGCTGCTACTGGTCAAACAAGTAGAAATTCCAAAGAAACACAAAGGGATTGGCAGTGGGAAGCTTGTCACTGTGGGACTTAGAGGGAATAGAAAATGCTCCAGTGTTTTTAATTTGGCATTCAGCCTCAGCCTGGCCCTTACCTTCTCTGGGATCCTAATGGACTGTTTGAGTCCTCTTGTACACACATACAGAAACCCAAGTCTAGGGAATAATACAATACATTTTGCATCTAAAACATGACCGTTTGGTTTAAATTACATATAAACAGCATTGCTGTAATGATAATGTCTAAGCTGGAGATTTTCTTCTTCAGAAGCTATATGTGGTGGTCAAAGCAAAAAAATAAGCAGACGAATAGAGTTTAAATGGCCTCCTAGGGGAAAGAGGAACACTGGAACTATTTGTTTTAAGAGAACTTGTTTGGGTTTTTTAACTATATTATCCTGGACTAGAATTTGCTTGGCATAACCTCCTTCAGGTCTCAGAGTTTACACTGAGAATCAGATCTTTCTGTCAAAAGACTTAGTCTTCTAAACTAATACAGCTTTCATGGAAAGCTCCAAACACTTCGTAGTCCTCAGGTTGTATGTTTTGAGGCTGTACTCAGGCATTGTCCATTTATTGCTGCACTCTACAGGAGCCTCAGCCAGATGAAATGATTCTAATTCATAGAATTCTATTGATTTGTGACAGCTGAGGAGCTGGCTACTGGCAGCCAACATGCTTAGGGAGAAAATCAACTTGGAAGACAAGTGTAACCACTATGGCATCAGTTTAATGCCTCACAGGACACCAAATTAAGGTTGTGATAAAAAAAATAATTCAGCTGATACCTGTGTGGGTACAGACTGTTGTGTAAGGCACAGATGGGCTGTCCCTGTGACTCTGACACAGACAAGCCATCGTGCCTGAGCAGGAAGAAGAGCCATAGCAAGATGCACACTCATTTTTTTTTCCCATGTGCACGTATTCATTCTAATCATAGCACTGAGTGAGGATTAGTTCTATGTATATGGGAGATTTAGTTTTTCTTACAGTAAGCTTTGGAGAAAGGTTCCCCCATATCTAAATAGGATACCCCAATAGCATGCAAAGAAATATTAAAATACATATATATATATATGTATATACACCTCAGAAACAATCAAAACGCAAACATTACCAGGCACTGCAAGTCAGCCCTGTCACTGAGGATGAGTTCCACCCACAGATCCACCCACGTCAAAGCAACCTAATTTGCTCGGAGAAATTCTTTGTGGTTGGATTCGGTTAGAAAGACCATGAGCAAATAGGCCCTGGAGCAATCTGTACCATTTTAACATAAGTGTGCTCTTATCTGAATCATAGCTGATCTGTTGTTACACAACGAATCAAGTGCCATCCCTATAATTATTTAGCCAGTTCCCTCATGATACCGGGGGCACATGCTGTTTGTATCATGCCTGAAATGTCCTGCCTGGTGCTGGCCATCCACACAGCATGAGTGAAGCAGCAACTCATTCCACATCTCTGCTGACAGCTACTGAAGAGCACTCCATGCTCTGGATATAGGCTAACTATTCCCTGCCTTTTTTCTGCTTAGCTCTTGCCGACTTTTGAAGACCAGACTGGCCAGCATTAACCTATTTCAATACAAATGTCTCCTCACTAGTTGTGAGAATGGAGAACCACTGTGCTGCCAGGCTACAAGGCTGCTACAATTCTTATTCACCTAGTTGCTTCTAGAAGAGAAGAAACATATCAGAAGTACATGGATAATGAAGCTGTTTCAGGTTCAGCATGCCATGATTAGAGGCACTGTTAAACCTGTTCTGTATCTACACAAAGAGATGGGCTTATACACTGCTGACTTACATAACACCAGCCTCTTTTTTTCCCGTGTTTTCCAAGAAACCAAATCCTCTTGGTCTTTACTCACTAACTTCATTAAATTATAATATCTCTTATCATGCAGCTCATTGTAACAGACTTGCTTGTACATGTGCACGTGGGTTTTCCAGGAAGTTTCCAGTGGTACTCCTTGTGCTGATTGCAAGAACTGTTGTCAATCAGCTTCTTAACCAGGCAATGGTGCATGCACAGCTTCTCAGAGGGCTTGTTCTAAAGCCATATTGCATGTATCTTGAAAAAGAAAATAAGTTTACCAAACTTATCTCCTTGTAGCCTTTTGTCTTTGACCTCTAAACACAGCGAGTACCAAAGACCCAAATGCAGCAAAGGAATGAGCTCTTTGCTACTCACTCCCAAAAGGTTTCAGTCAGTGAATATTAAGGTCAGGCTATGCTAATAAACTGAATTTAAGTATTTCTAATGTGAACAATATAGTGTCTACCCATCTGCTATTCTCTGCCTGGAGTATCTATGTTTTAATACATGTTTTTATTACCATCCCTGTAGGCATGGCTGTCAAGAGTCTGAGCCTAGAAGCATGCCAGAACAGAGCACTTAGAAAAGCAGGCTACTGGGAGATTCCTCAGCTCTTACATGAGCTCAAAGTGCTCTAAGTAAGAAGGAGGGAGTTTAAAAAGCCTGCCAGGATGGATATTTTTTGGCAATACAAACAGCAGCTGAAGCAGAGTGACAGTGTGCTTCTTGTCTCTGTTGTGTATAATGGAGAGGACAAAAGAAGAAGCTAGAAAAAGCATAATCTTTGACACTAGTTCTTTTTTTCTGAAAGTCTTGATATTGTTTGATAGTTTCTAGTTATCTGAAGTAGAGATGATTTAACTTTATGTTATATTATTAGCAGAGTACTGCCTGCTGTGTAAATCAACACTAGAGATCTCTTCCAAAGGAGCAGTGCAAAGAGAAGGTAATTATAGACAGTGTTTAAGCTTGAAGACTCAGTCCTTTAAGTTTCAAGACTAATGAATTCCTGATAAGAAATATCTGAGTCAGAAAACTCATGGTGGGACTAATGGAAAATACCAAATTAACTTAAGAAGGCAGTAAGAATTTGTCAAGCACAGGTAGTTATCCAGTCCACACTGATACTAGGAAAGGCTGGCAGCACTCTGATTTTCTGGCACGATGGAAGATTCAGTGTAACAAGAGAGAGAGACCAAAGAGGTTGGAAAAAACCCTCAACAAACATCCCACAGAAAAAAAAACCAGAAAAAGCAAAAAGACAGACTTCACAAAGAAGAGGTCTCCAGGCTGGGATACTGAAAATGCCATCTGGCTACACATCAGACCTTGACTATCCCTCCAAACTGAGCCATGTGACAAAATGTCCCAGGGCAGAAGTGGAGCCCTGCTCCTGGACTAGCACTGGGAACTGCACAGAACCAAGTAGACCCCACCAGACCTCTGTGGGAGATTTTCTTGAAACTCATGAGTCCTTTGTTCAATACCTATTGAACACAGAGATAACATCCCAAACTCAGTCATCGCCCTAATGGATGGATGCTTATCTTGTCCTTTTGTGGCAAGACAATTTAAACTACGTAACATTTCTGTGCTGCATGTGGTAATCCATAAGGCTGGATTATGCCTCTCCAATCTTTATTTCCCAGGTTTTCAACAGACACAAAGTGCCTCCAAAACAGGTGGGTTTTTTGAGCTGGCTCATGTCTGGGGTTGCTTCACCATTCTGCTCCAGGGTTCCCCAAGTGCTGAAGGATGGCAACTTCCCAGAAACCAAAAAGCAGAGATGTAAAGTCATGCATTAATTTGCTAGCAAACATTTTTGCTTCCTTAATCAGCTCAGATGAATGGAAGCATGAGCTCTAGTTTTAAACTAACTCAGGCTTCCACCTGGCCTTGAACTTGGGACTTTCCAAGCAGAGGCAGCCCTGAAATGCTTGTGTGCTGACTCACAGCCTGTGTCCCACTCCAGGACAGAAATGGGTAACAGAGCTCCAGGCTTCAGGGTGAAGCTGCTGTTTGGGGTGAAGCTGCACACAAAGCCCAGACACCTCTCATTTGAAACAGGGAAATCTGATGATTTTTTTATAAAGGCCTTACATTTCAATCACCCACAGTAATGACTGGACTTGATGATATTGAAGGTCTTTTCCAATCCTGGTGTTTTCTGTCATTCAATCATTTTCTCCAAGTTAAAATTCTTCAGTTCACTGCAGGTGTTTCATGTTGGTGAGGTTGTGTAGCTAACAACCCAGTGCAAGTGTTTGAACTTCTCTTGTTCTTCACAAGGCTCTCACAGCACACATGTGAGCACATTGCATTTGTTTTTGCTGGGATAGGAGAAGCAATAGAGATTGAGCTGTGTATGAGCCACATCCCACACACAGGAAAGGCAGAGGCTGTTCCTAGGGTGGTACCCACATGAGCAGGGCTGGAGCACCAGGATGGAGAGTTTTATCAAGGCAGGACAAGTTCGTTCCAGTAGCATTATCAGGGTATAGATCAAGAATGGTTGTTGATCATGCAAAGCAGCACAGGACAGAAACTCCAGCAGGAAAATCCTACACCTGTGGGGGTATGAGCAGAACTGAACTAGCCACTAAGAGTCCAGACCTGAGCAAAAATCCAGGTGGTCCTAACCTGGACCTTCCTTAAAACTGCCTCTGCCTGATCACATCCCGCTTGACCAGAGAAATGCATTAACCAGACCAACAGCATCCTTCAAAATAATTATATTTTCCTGTCTTTATTTCAGAGGAAGAGCAAGGCCATGGGAAAGCTCAGGAACCACAGTTGTTCCCCCCACCCATTTTTACATCTGCCCCACGTTCAGACAGACAGCACTGCTGTAGCAGGGCTAATTTCTCCATGTAAGTAGTTACTGTTCGGTTGCCTTGTGCTTGGAGCCATTGGAAACTTATGCAAGGTCTTCCTCCATCCTCAGAAAAGCAGAGAGCAGCAGATAAGAAACCTCCACCACCTGCAGACCGAGAGACCATGAGCAGACTTGGTTTCTCTGATAGCACTGGTGCGATTTCAACAGCTAGTGGAAAAACAAACAGCTCGGCAACTGATAGGACTGATTCCCTGGCTCATGGCTCAAGGAGGGAAGCTTGAGAGCACCAAGTAAAGGATTCAGGACAGACCTTGAGTCAAACACCTGCACTTACACAGAGTACAACGACCGAGCCCAGGAGCACCAGTGAAGCTGCCATACATATCCGTAGCTGGCTGCTGTTCCACCCTCCCTCCTGGTGCTGGATTTCGCCAGCAGTCACAAGAAGCTCATTTCCAGGTTACAAGTCATTAGTGACATAACTTGTAATCAATATAATAGGCAAGACTAGCATTAACTTCTAATATTTCTCCTACTGCTCACCCTGCCCTAGTTCAGCAGAGCTTGCTAAAATATGCACGTAGGCTTTTATTCTGACATTAAAACAAACATCTAAAAATCCACTCTGTTCTGCTGACACAACTCATAGCTGTGAGAGGAAAGAAGTGAAGGAGAAAGACCAGTAACAACATTGCCTTTGCTACTCTGCTCACCAAGGTGGGTTCGATGAGACACAGCAGTGGCACAGACCCATCTGCTGCTGTTTTACAGCACTGGGAGCAGAACCAAAATACCAGCCTTCCAAAGCTCACTGTTGTGATGGATAATCACTGCTGCATGTCTAAATTATTTCTTAATATTTATCAAAGCTCTTTGCATTCATCTCTGCTGCTGTGCTTCAGAACGCAGGGTCAAGCTAGGTGAGTGCCCTGACAGCAGACAAGAACAATACCAGGCTTTCTCTCTGCTATCTACAGCATGATTACAGCCCAGGAGCTCCGCTGGGCACACCCGTCCAAACAAAGCTGCAGATAACATGTACATAAACACACGTGTGGTCAAGGACAGGCAGGCACACAGCTGCAGCTCTTAGTGGAGTCTGTTGACCAGGATATGTTTACACACTCTTAGAGACATAGACAAGCAAGGAGGAAGAAGAGCTGGACTAAAACCCAACACCTTAACTGTGTTCACAAGGCTCAGGGTAGCATTAGAACACTCCCTGGGCTTTGGGAACACAGGAGACAGGAATTCTTCTTAACAGCCCCTTCAGGTATTTGTCAAACCCATTTCTCTTGGCAGCCTCTTGCAGGGATCCAAGGAGACAGGAATTACCAAGGATCAACATTTCCCAGTGAGCACTTGCTGACTCAGCCTGTGTCAGTCTTCAGATACTCATGCAAGGCAAGACCTGAAGAGGTCCAGGATATGGGGAGATGCTGGTTCACACAGCTCCAGTCACCTCACCCTGCCCTACACTAAAGGGATGGCTACAACAAGGCACAGCACAAAGCTATGCCCCGATTCTAACATGGGAGGTGAGAAAGCCTGTGCTAGCTCCCAGCAGGTGGAACAACAGCAAGTAAACAGAGTGCCTTTGGCAATATAGAGAAGAGCACTTTGCTTTGCTGATAGAAATGGCTTGTGCCAGTAGAAGACCATTGTTGGAGAAGCACTGGGGCTATCCACATTTGCAGCCACAAGCAGAAGGACATGGGTTTTGATAGCAGTAGCAGTAGGGCAATTGACAGATGAGCCACACTTCAGAGCTACCGTGACACAGTGTGTGGAGCAAAGTTCTTCCATTACGTCACTGCTACCTTGCTTGACCCAAGGGTTAAGAATAACAGTCAGGCTCCACTGCCTCATGCTACCAGAATGAAACTATTTAGGGACTGGGCAGCCACGAGCTCACTTGCTTGGCATGCTTGGAGGGACAAGAGCTTTCAGAGTTAGGGCCCATCAGTCCCCCTGAAGGAGATGGAGGCCAGTTGGGACATGCCTTCATTCCTGTAAACAAAAGAGGTGCCAAGCGTTTGGCATGTACTGTGCAGAACAGGATTAGCATGGGCCCTGCAAAGCTTTACTCATTCAAGCACGGCTATTGCTTAGCAGGGTTCTGATCTCACTTGTTTATCTGCTTATTATGGCTGTACATGACCACAAAAACCTTCCAGAGCCAACAGAGATGAAGCACATTCCAATGAGTTGCTCCCTCTGAGTTAGCCCCCTCTGTTTCAGTAGAGGACTCAGTAGCCTGCACAAGACATTATGCTTTCCATGGGACTGGAATAGGATCCACGTCCTGCTTCTGGAGAAGACCTACTGCAAGCTGCACTCATGTGTCAAGAACACCTCAGCATCCCCTCTCACATCCCCCAGGATAGAAGGGAGGATTCAAGAGAGACTGGGCACAGAGCACTGTGCAACCTCTTTCTGAATACAGAAAATGCTTTCTACTCTGGAAAGTGAAGCATCTGCACCCCTCTGAGACACAGGACTGCATTCACTGAATTCACTGGATTCCCAGGGTAGACCATGAGAAAAGTCCTGTTTTCTCTCAAATTCATATTCCCAGATTAGAAATTCAACAGAAATGGTTGTATTTCTGATTCTCATGACCCTGGACTGAGGTCCTGCTGTCCTCTGGTGGGTGGTGGTCATTTGTTATACAGAGATAGGAGAAGTTCCACATAGGAACCTCTGGTGCCTGCAGAACTCCAGCATTTTCTTTCCTAGGAGACCACCAACTCAAGCCTGACCTATGTGTTTCTGCAGTGGGAAAGGAGAACCTCATGGTAGCAGATGAGGAAAAAAAGGAGGATGAACAGAGCAGTGGAAAAAGGGAGGGTGAAAGCAAATAATTGCTGTAAAACACTGAGCCCTTTGGTTCTGCGTCATCAGGAACAGTTTAGAGCCTGGGATAAGCATTAGTGATGACATTTCAGATAAGCTCAAGCACAGCCATGTGAATAAATGGGACAAATAATTCACCACCCTTGCACCTCCGAGGCAGGGTTTCAAGGTAGGAGCATGGTGCTGTCACAGTAAAGTCCTCATTGGCCAAATTATTCCCTGGCAACTCTGGAAACAAGCAAACCCATCCCATGGTGCTGCCTCCTCACTCACACATGGAGGCTGATTCATGCACAGTGTATCTGTCACTCAGCTGAACAAAAAACAGCAGGGCAAGAGGAGCTGCAGGATGTGAGATGGTCATGGTGGTTTTAGACAGCTGATGGTGGACAATTGCCACATGAAGACCACCCAATACCATCATTCTGTATCCCCTGGATAAACCCAGCTTCAGATCCAGAGCGGCCATCAATTTCTTGGGCTAGGAAGAAGAGGCTGTCACTGAGTTGTCCTGTAACCACCAAACTCCCTGCCCTACTTCACAGGGACAGCATGCCAGGGGACATCCTGGCATCGCTATTTCTGCACAACAGATGGGATGGGAAGAAATTAGGACAATCACACTCTTTGAAATTTTGTGGAAGGGCTCTGCATACAAACAGACTTACACAATCATCACTTGTGCTGCCTCCAAACCATCCTCTTGTTCTAACAAAGAAGAACAGTCCAAAAGCCTGATCTGGAGTGAGAGACCCTCTTGCTCACAAGGTCTGCAGCTGCACAACACATGGCTTGGTACAGCTCGGCAGATGTGGGGTGGGAATGCCTCTCACCAGGATGTCTGTTTCCGAACATAAAGCTCAAAGACAACCAAGCAGAACAACCCATAAATTTTGATGCAGTTCTATGGGAAGCTCATGAAGTCTTGTCCTTACCACAACAAAGTGGCCCTGTTGTCAGCTCAGCTCTTCCTCTGCCAACCCCTGCTTGCTGAGAGCTGCTCAGAGAGGACTGATCCCTGGCCAGTGAAAGTCAGGCCTGTGTCTCATTTCATTTGGTGGGCTTGGGTTCACAGTCAAGCTCAAAGTTCTTTACAATAAAGAAAAAGAAGAGTAAACCCCAGACCTTTCTGTACCATTGAGACATAAACCCACCAGAGCTGGCAATCTAGTGCTGGGCCAGAGTTTCACTGCTGACAGGATCATAAATCTCGGAGGTTTGGGGGGTGTTTTTTTTTCTTAAACTAGAGAGTAGAAGTTTGGGAGGACAGGGAACAGCTCTGGCAGCTCTTGTAATAATTTTTTTAGTGTCAGAAGGTCAGTAATCACTTGTAGGAGATCCAGAGATAGCCCCTCTGCTTCTCCATTTACAGCTTCAGCACATGCCTACAGAAATCCTCAACTTACCACCCAGCTCTAATACCCTCCTCTATTCTTAGCCTAAGCTGGTCTTCATATAGACTGCTAGCCAGCTTCATGTCCTCTGGTTTTGACTGCTCTGTATCCTTCCCCTCTCCTGTTCCAGCCCCGTGAGGCCAGCCAACTCCATACTCTAGAAATTCCAGAGAAAAACAAGTGATCCGTGGGACCAAGCTTACTGGGAACTGCTCGGACATGGAGAGCTAGGATAAGCCCTATTTCCCCAGGAAAAACATCTCTTGGGCTTGCTTCAGCTGCTTAGAGCAGAACCAGGCTCAGCCCCAGCTTGTACATCATGCTTACCTGGCAGAGGGGATGGAAAAAGGAAGGTGTCAGGACTGGAGGCAGCTCTGGTATTTGTCCTCACCATGACTGCCATCTGAGAAGCAAAAAAAGACAGCTCCATCTCCAGGAGCCACAGGAAGGTTTCAGGAGCACCTATCTACCTGCTGATACAGGGCAGCATGTAGGGCAGCTCCACCTGGGCTATGAGGATGGTACCCCCCACCTACTGTCCTGGCTCACAGCCACAAAAGGGCATTTTCTAGTTAAACGGGGGGCTGAGGAGAGAAATATTATTGTCACTAAAGAAGAAAGTCCTAATTCTGAAAACCGGGGTAAGGTCTGAGATCTTTCCCCTCAATTATAAGGAGGATGTGGAAGGCAGGAAACTCCTATAGCCCACACGCTTGTCTTATGATTCAGATCAGCAAACAAAGAGGAATCTCTTCTCAGTAACTTCTTTGTGTTTCTCAGGCTGTTCATTCTCAGGTCTTGTCTGAGATGACTCCTTATTAATTTATTTTAAATACAGACGTTGCCATGGCTTTGCCTTTTGGAATCTGCTCCTGCCCACCTTCTATTTTTACTACTTTCTGCCTGGAGGGCTGGCTGAGCCTGGGGATGGGTGGGAGTGAGAGACGGAAAACCTGGGATCCTAAAGCCAGTCCCAGTGAGTGCTGCTGCCATAAATGTGGGCTTCCAGCTTTCACTAGTCACGGGTTTAGATGGCCAAGTTCCCTCTGCTGTTAAATTCTCAGCTATCCTATCACACAGCAGAAGTATTTAAACTCTGAAACGATCTCACACAATCCTCTGAGGATGTAAACAGTGAGAAAATACCCAGACTAGGCCACAAACATTAAGAACAGGATGCTTGGATTATTTTTTCGGAGCAGTAGAGCACCTGGCACATCTGGGAGCTCAGCAGCGCTGCGGTGCCACCGCCTGGCTTCTCACTCCACTGGTCTCTGCTGTCCTCCTGTGGCCACATCGGTACAGCCTCCCCAGATCCTCAGCACAGCACCCCCAGCACCAGCACCCTCCTCTAATGTTGTCTGTGTGTGGGCACCTGCTCCATGCTGAACCTCGATGGCAAGTGCTCTGACTGCCATGTCCATCCCAGGGAAGTTCGAGCCTCCAGCGGCTGAATCCAGAGCTGACTGTAACAGTGGCTTGTCCAGCACCAGCGGGAACAGCCCAGCAAGCCACATGCTGGGAGCAAAGAGTTTCTCCATCCTCCCTGAGGGTTGTCTGGCAGCAGCAAAGCCCATTTTCTGGTCATAAACATGCATATTTCCACAGGCCCACACTAAACAAATTGACTTTAACCTGATGTCAGCATGGATCCCAGAATCGCTGTGACCACCTCAGCAGAGCTGTGAGGCCATAGGTCCTTGTCACAGCAATGGGTTCCTCACTTGGGTTTGAAATGCTGAGGAAGCAGAGCTGGGCCATGTCCCTGACTCCTCTGATCCTTTAGAAATGAAAATGGCGAGGGAAACCCAAGGTGACCTTTGTTTTCTATCAGAAGCCTACTGTGCCATGGAGGGCTTTACCTTATGTCAGGTCCCATGGCAAAAGCCTTGGGTGGCACCATGACCAGTGACTCACAGTGACACTGGCTGTGGCTCCCTGCCTGCTGCCAGCTGTCCCCCAGGAGCTGATCCTGGCAAAGGCAGCAAGAGGTACTTCTGTAGGAGCTTCACAGAAGCAGAGTGAGGAAGAACAGCGTCCCAGCAGTTGCTGCCCATTTCTGTCCTTTAACATCCCTCAACATCACCAGTCGGTACCAACCCCGTGCTTCCTTACATTTCAGTCACAGTTTCTAGCACAGGTTCTTGCTCACTGTTTTCAAGGACTCCCATATGGCAGAAAATGGATTATCAGTGAGAAAGAAAAGTACCCCAGGAACATTCCACTTCAGTGCTTGACAATTCTATGGAGTGCTTGCTCCATACTCCTGGTAGAGGCTTCTAGAGGAGTTTGAGGCTGACTGTGCATCATCCCTGCCCATCCCTCCAGCCCATCTTACACATTGCAGACAGGTATGACAGAGTCACCAAAGGATGTGGCACATCTCGATCCCTCTCCAAAGTTAAACCAGCCTGCACCAGGAGTTCATGTGCATGGATTAGACTAGGATAGTAGCTGTGATTGCATCTCCCGAGGCTGCCCTCAGCAGGGTGGTGCCTTGCATAGGGTGCCTGCCAAGCCTCAGCAGCCAGGACATCAATGCAGGTGGCAGACTTGGGCTGGCAGGGGATCTGTGTAGGCAGCCAAGGTTTATTAGAGAAATGGTTAAACTCAAGTGACCGAGGTACAAAGATAAGCTGCAGTGCCTTCAGAAAGGCAGATGTGTTTCTGATCTGTAGACAGACATTAACCAGACACCAGTGACCATAGCAGGTTTGACAGTAAAATGATGACCTTGCAGTCAATCTTAGTGCAGCCCAAGTTTCCACCCAGTACATCCAATAGGATGTGTACATCGTGTCACAACCACTGCCTCTTGCCTGTGGCCTCGCTGCCTCTCCTCTGGAATGTTGCCATCTGTCTCAGGAGCATCTTTTCTGTTCCCTTCAACCCCAGTAGCTATCCCCTCCCTTGTTTTCAAACATCCAAACAACACATCTCTATGGAACATTGCTAACTTCAAAGTTAGGCTGCTCTACCCTTAACCAGATGGGAGAATACGAAGGTGCAGAAACCGAAATCTGTTATTAGACCTTTAAACTAAAATGAAAGAAACACCATACCAACACCCCAAACCACTGTTCACTTCTCATGGAGAATTCAAACCCATCACTGGCATGTTCCTAGGAATATTTTTCTGTTCGCAAGAATTAGTATTGTGGGATCGAGTCCACCTCCCCTCCCTGGAGCACCATGATGTTGTCTTGTCTGTGGGATACACTGTCATAGGGCTGCACACACCAGTGTTGCTGTCCACACACTCGTCAGTACGAGGCTGGCTGAGAGTCTGAGCACAGGGCAAGCCTGGAGGGATGGGGAGGCCGAGGTGCAGGAGCAGACCTCGTAGCCGTTCTCCGAGTGGCTATTGTCATGCTGCCCTGGTCTGGAGCGTGCCCCAGTCCTGCTGCTCTCAGCTGGCTCTGGAGAGTCGGACTGCATGTCGCTGCACACCAGCCAGTCTCTGGCAATAGACTGGGGATAGCCAGGCTGGGCCTCCAGGTCACTGTCCAGCACTTTCCAATACTCCTTGCCCCTGAAGAAGTAACTTGCACCTGTAAAAAGACCAAAACCCAAAGGCAAGATGAGTGGTGATGGGCATTCTCCAGTGGAAAGGGCACAGGAGCAGTGGAGGAGCAGTCCCACCCCAGCAGAGCCCTGGGAAGATTATGGGTGGTGAGATGCCATCTCTTCTATGATGGGTCCTACTGCAGATGCATCCCCCTGGTACTCAGGGTGTACAGGGTAAATCCATGACCAGACATACCATACATGCTGCTCGTGGCCAGCCTGGTAAGGTTGAAGAAGACCTCATCTACCTGCTAATGACCTGGAGTGCATGATGGGCTCAGATAAATAACCTGAGCCTGGTAGGGCCCTGGCAACCTGCTCTTGATTGCCGTTTTCCCCTTTTGAACTAGGAGATTGTGAAGCTTCTGGAAATGTCATAGAGTCATAGAATCATTCAGGTTGAAAAAGACCCTTGGGATCATTGAGTCCAACCAACAACCCTACTCTCCCAAAGTCACCACTAGACCAGATCTCTGAGCACCACATCTAAAACAACCTTTAAACACGTTCAGGAATGCTGACCCAACTCCCTCCCTGGGCAGCCTGTTCCAAGCCCTGACTACTTTTTCAGTGAAAACATTCTTTCTAATGTCCAGCCTAACCCTCCCTGGTGCAGCCTGAGTCCAGTCCCTCTCACTCATCACTAAATGACCTGTGATCAAAGACCAGAACACCCCTCTCTACAGTGTCCCTTCAGGTACTTTAGAGGGTGATAAGGTCTCCCCTCAGCCTCCTCTTCCTCAAGCTAAACAGCCCCAGCTCTCCCAGCTGCTCCTCATCAGACTTGCTAAGACTCGTTCCTCCCCTCAGCCTGGTTTAGATATTGCTGCTATGCTCAGGCCACCAGTAAAGAAAACCTGGAAGTGCTGCTTTGTTATGAGCAAAAAGCTGGTTGTAAACATCTCCTGTGACAACATTTTTGTGGGTTTTTTTTGAAGGAGAAGAAAACATTGCAAAATCTCATCCAAGGAAAATAAGACTTAGCTGTGGGGAAAACATCTTTGAAAGCATTTTCTGTCAGCCTCATCTACTGAGCTCAAAACCCAAGGACAAGTTCATTGAGGAGCAAACCAGCATACAGCAGGATAAAAATCACTAAGAAACAACATCACCTGTGTTCTTTTAATAAAGTTGAGTTATTAGGCCGCTAGGATATTGTTGTTGCCTGCTTGAACTGACAAAGACTTCCAGTGCTCGGTGCAGGGAACTCCGGCTTGAAGCCGATCTCCCTCTTCAGCTTTCAGACATGAGGAACTACCATCCTGTCTGGGGCTGAGCAGTTTATGTGGCAGGCACGTTAGCAAGGACTGGAGATCAAGTGAAATGAAGCCCTGACTTTTTTCTCTCGTGTTTTTTGAACCAGCACATGGACTTACCATCTGACCACCTCATGGCATCATCTAAAGGGCTTGGTATGCCCTTCCACAGAGTGGTCTCTGAAGGGTATCCTGGATCCATTCTTCGCTCGTGGTCATCATAGCACCAGTAGAGATTGTCCTTAAAGAAATAAGTCTTGTCATTGTGGGCCCAGGAGAAAGCAGCGTCGATTCCTCCCAGTGGCAGACCAAAGTCTGAGATCGGCCGTGGGTATCCTTCCTCGACATTGTTGTCTTTGAAGACCCAGTATCTGTCTCCTGCAGAAAGGAAAGAAGCACAGAGCAAAACCAGATTTGTTTCACAGCAAAACCAGTGTTCCCCCATGGACACACTGATGTTTCATCATCTATTGCCATGACAATCCCCAGGTCAGATCTCTTGGCATTCAGGATGGGGACTGGATGGCAGGAGCCCACTGGGAAACCTTGATCTTTGAACAGTTGCTGTTTGAGTGTCCTCCACAGCCACCCGCCCTCAGCTGTACCCTGAGCAGAAAAGAACTTAATGTTGGGTTTTTCACAACATGACTATGCCCTGTTCTGTGGCAGAACTAGAAAATGAACCCACATCTCTCAATTCCTACACAATCCTCTAAGCACTGGGACACTCCTTCTGTCTGCACGATGCCCCTTTGGTAACCTGCAGTGTTCTTTTAGGTATTGCATGACCTATTTGAACCATCAGGCTTTTCCCTCTCTTGGCTTTGTAGAAAATCTGAAGAGGCACTTAAAAGTAGGTATCAGCAGCAGGACCTCGGCGCCAATGTAATCTGTGTGCTTTAGTTTCTGTCTAGTTTCTGAAGTAGCACTAGAGAGAAGGAATGGGACAGTATTTTATAGATGGAAAGAAAATCTTGAGTTTAATCTTAGGAGTTAGGCAGGACTAAAACCCATCAGAAAGAGTGGTGAGGCCTTGGAACAGGCTGTCAAGGGATGGAGTGGAGGAACTGTCCCTGGAGGGGTCCAACAAAAGGCAAACATGTTTTTCAGGAAATGGTTTAGTGCTTAAAGGTTGTGGGATGGAGAGCTGGACTTGATGATCTTGAACATCTCTTCCAGCCTTGATATTTCTATGGTTCTATGATCATGTGTAACCATGGAGAACCATGTCTTGCAGAAGCAAGACCCCCAGCTGTGACACAGCTCTAATTGTGGCCTCACAAGTAGCTAGGAACAACACATGGATATGAGGTGTGGGTCCCAACACACAGAGAAGGAAGACAGAATGGAAGTGAATGAGTGCCCTTGTGCTCTGCAGCCCTGACTGGGAGAGTCTGGTGCTAAGCATAAGGGCTGCCAGGCTGTGGCTGGCCCCATTCACTCTGGCTCAGGGGAAATGCAGCTGGAAAGGAGCAGCAGAGCCTGTCACATGCTGCTCCTTGGGGAGAAGCAGGGCTAGGTGCAGCTCTGCAGTGCTCAGCACCTAGGAGGGCTTCGGCTGCGCTGGGAAATGGCTCTGCAAGTGCAAGGGCTTGTGCAGAAGGTATCGCTGGAGGAACTGAAACCAAGTTATTGCTCTCAGAAGTGCTTGGTTCAGCACATCTGAAACCAGTCATTGCACCAGCTCAGAGCTGAACTGTCAGGAGGTGAAAAGCAATTTCTAGCCACAGAGCACAGAGGGATGGGGTGTATTCAGTTCTGCAAGCACACAGTCTTTTTGAAACAAGAGCTGGTGCCTGCTGGGGCTTGTGAGACGTTCGGCACATGGCTGACATCTAACCAGCTCGGGCAGCCAGCACATAGGGGAGCTGGACATTTGTACAGAAACCAAGAGCTAATCTTTTTCCACCAGCTCTTCTGGAATAAACTTGTGAGTTGTTTTAAATAAAAAGAGATGATTAAGTAAAAACCCATTAGTAACAGAAACATAATGAACAAAGCCAAGCTCTTCACATTTCACTTCTGTCCCTTCAGCTGACACTTCTCTTCTCAGTAACAGATGCTCAAACTGGAAAAGGCCAAGGAAGGACCACAAAACCTGTAGATGATTGCCTGGGTGGCTCTTGCTTCTGTTTTGTTCTTGAAGAGGTAACGCTCAGTTAATTTGGATGAGTCTTTTTTTTAGTCAAATTTCTGGGGAACATGACTGCTACATTTTGCCTGCCCCCCCTACAATCCCTACAAGCTGGTTTCTCCAGGAATTGCTCATGAACAACAGGCCTTGCACTTGCCCTGGGAGATGCTCAATGGCTGACACTTGTGTCTCCTGCCTGCAGGAGAGGTCTAAACACTGCCCAGGTAACCTCTGCACCAGGGAAACATGTGTGTACCTCCAGCACTACATCTGCTCTCACCTTTGAAGAAGACAATCTTGTGGTCGCTGGTTCTCTCGTAGACCGCATCCAGGCTGTCTAGATTGAGAGGCAAGCCCCGCCAGAAACGGTGGATCTGAGCCGGCTGGAGGGAGACCAAGTGCTTATTGCGTGTCAGTCTCCAGAAGTACTTGCCTGGAGGGACAGACTGGACATTACTGAACCACACCACAACCCACTGTCACCAGGGAACACGAGTGCTGGACACTCAACAGCAGCAGAAAGCAAAGCATGTGAGACGGGAGCTCTGACCTAATGGCATCCTGCCCTCCAGCAGCAGTTACCAGCACTTTCTATTGCTGGCAGCCTTTACAAGAAATCCCCTTTTGGGGATCAAAATTATCCTCTGGACACTGAACTGGAGTGGTCATACTCCTGGGCACAGTGTGAAGCTCTGATACTGAGCCAGAGCAAATGAGAGAAGTCTTTCATCTCCTACCTCCCTGCTCAGTGGGGCCTCCCAGGAACTGGTAGGACCAGGCAGTAGCTGAAGCTACACCAGACACCTGCAGCCTTTAGCGAAACCCTCTGAAGCAATGTCCTTCCTTCTCACTTGATTTAGTGGGTATGGTGGGGTTGGGCTGACGGTTGGACTGGATGATCTTGTAGGTCTCTTCCAACCTTTGTGATTCTATGATTCTCCTCTCTTGGAGCAGCCACAGCTTCCTGCACACAGGGAGCCCAGCCGCTCCCGTATTAAGAATGTGCACAGTGAACCATGGAGGCTTTTCACTCATGAGCATCAGGAGTTTTTTAATGAAGAAAAGGAGTAAGAAAGTAAGAGGAGGAGGAAGCATCACTAAAGCTGGGAGGGACTGAGGTGTGGAAGGTGACACAATGAAGCTGTATGGTACCATCTAGGGGTGTAGGATAAGCAGGAGACCTCGCTGCTGTGGTGCTCACATGGGCTGCCTGGGGTAAGGTGCAGACACACTTCCAGCACTGCCCCAGCAGGAAACGAACATGGCTTGGGGTACTTCTGCTGTGTTTCCTTTCTGTCGGAAGGATGCCAAACTTGCTCCTGCCCAAGAAGCCTTGCATGGGATTTCCTGAACAGTCTTCCTGATTTCTAAGGCATCTCAAAACCTGACTGCACTGCTTTGAGTTTCTGCAGCATGCTCTGTGCTGTGTTTTCCCCAGAGAGCTCCCCATGGTGAGGTCTGAGCTGGAGACAGCTCTCAACTTTATCTTGTATTTGTTACTGCCTGTTAGAAATTACTGCATGTTATTTACATCTGCTCTTGCACAGATTCCCGAGGGGGGATAAGCAACAAAAACAAAAGATGTGCCTTCGGATTTGTATTCGTGACACCCAGTTTTCCTTCTAGAGCTGGCAGATTGTGACACCATCTTTTAAAATTGTATGAAAATTGGATCATAGCCTAATAATGCAGGAGGCAAAATTCTTAACATTTCAACATCTGCAGAGAGAGAGAGCTTTATTCTAATTATAAGGATTTATATCATATTCTTGTTCTTCTGCTCCAGCTTGCATATTGGCTCTATCTGACCGAAACCCACAAATGAATAATACATTCCACTGTGGTAGGAACTGCTGTAATTACAGATTCTTTTTAAGAACATAAAAAAAAAAGGATTTAAATTTGGTGGCCATTGCCCATCGATGGAAACACATGTAATTAAAGAAAGATGGTCTCTGCATCTCTAATTAGTGAGGCACTAGACAAAGCCAGAGACTCATTTTTTCACAAGAAACACAGTTTGGTTCCTTCTTTGGTGGCTAAGTGTCTTAACTTGGGAGTGCCCTGGGCTTATGGGGCATGAGGAGGGAAGCCCCATGTTTCATCCCATAGGCTCAGTGGGTTCACAACTGCTATGACTAGCTTCAAATCTACCCTTAAAGCCTGGGCTGTTGGTTAGTTTGGTTGGCTTTTTTGTATACTATAAGGAAAACCCAAAACAAGTGGTGTGATTCAGTAGCAGGGGATTCTTAATGCAGCAGCCTCAGTCTGACTGTGCTTGTGTTTTGTCTCAGCCAAGCCTGTTCCCCAAAGCACTGTAGATACTTGGACGACCACCAGCCAAAGCCAGATCCACGGGGAAGCTGCTGCCATTAGCATGTGGGAATGTAATAAAATAAAGGGCAAAGATAATCTCGACCCTGTGTTTGTTTAAAAGGCTTCATTTCAAACCACCCACTGCACTGGCAAACTGAAAGCCAAGTGCAAAGTCCTGCTGTCCCTGTGTCTTGTTTCATATGGGTGATGGGTTGAGGCAACTGCTTTCCCTAGTAGCCTGTGATTCTGCTCCCAGCCATGTGCTGTGCTTTCCATACTCTGTGTCTGCTCTAGCACCATGCACACAAACATAGAGGCCAAAACTATTCTAAAGCTTCAGGAGCCTGAGGTGAGGTGCCTCAATCCAAGTGGTGTTTCCAAAGTGCAGAGAACTCACAGTATCACGGTAGTGATGAGGCTGGAAAAGACCTTAAAGATCATCCAGTCCAACCTAAACCCAACAAGTTTTCAACAGGACAAGGCTGGGAGCCTGGGTGAGCTCTGGTCCTGGTGCCTCTGCGGTGGGAGAGATTGCTCTCCAGCCAGGGAACCAGCCCCACCATCAGAACAAAATGTCCATCGTAGGAGGGACTCTGCCCCAGAGTTCTAATGGGCAGTTGTGGGAGGTGCTAGGCTCTGGAGGCTGCAGCTGGCTGCCGCTGACACTGTGTTCTTCACATTTGCATTTTGGCTCACAATAAATGCAGCCAAAAATAGGCACCAATATGGATTTCTTTACTTTTCATCTTATTTCTTTCTCCTATGCAAGACAGTTGTCCATTTATCCTGACACCAGCTCTTGTCTCTTAGTTCCCTTTCTTCAATGGCTCTGTGGAACTGGCATCTGAACAAATTCCGCAGGGAAACAGTCTCCATATTGTGCTCTCCCAAGGGCACAGATGACAGCAGATCCTCTGCAGCACTGCTGCCATTCCTGCCTGTGACCCCTGCCCTACTCTGTGATATCCAGATGGGCTACACTGCTTCTAAACCCCGGGGAGACACTTCCGCTTCCCTGCTGGATGGCTTTGGGGTAGCCAGGCAGTGCCTAAGGATAGAAAGAAGTGCTCAGCTGGCATTTTCCACCTTGGAAGTTGGAGAAGAAAGTCCTCAGGGTCCAGCCTACACAGGCTCTGTACAGCTGAGAAGGCAGCAGCAGCATGCTCCTGAAGAGCTGGGCACTGTGAGGATACAGCATCAGCAGGTGTTTGCTGACACAGAACCTGCTGGCTCCTCCATTGCCTGCCTGTCATCTTTAGGATACACAGCACGCAGCACAAGACAAGGCCAAGAGTGGGAGGAAAGTCGGAGAAATCCAGGAAAAAAGCAGTGGAGAGTTGCTGCTGCGCTGACAGTCTTGGCTTGACCCAGATTTCCACTGTGACAGCATGAAAGTCAGATTGTAGTTCTCATTCCAGCAGTGTGGTGCAGAGGGTCAAAGTGTGATAGAGTGTCCCATGTTGAATTGTCACTGCTTGGCCACTTGCGAGGGAAGTGTAATCCCAGATATGCCACATGGACTCGTGCTGCCCTGGTGTTATGACACGTCTCTTGTCCACAGCAGCAGGAGGGTTTGCTGAGAGCAGCACAGGTTCTAGGTGCTACTCTGGTCTTCCTTTCTCTCCTTCCTAACCATCCACCAGAGCCCCAGCCTGTCTCACACTGCTCAATTACTCTTGGCTGCAGGCTCATGGGTTTCTTTTGTGTTGGGCTTAAAAATAGAAACGTTGATAAATGTAAAATAGTTTTGGTTTCACCAACTTTCCTCTTCTTTTTGGATAAAAGAAATGGTCTGTTTACTGCACAGTGCCTTGGGTACCTCTAGCACATCCCTCCTCCTTCTCTGTGCCCGTTTAGCTGTGATCTCACCTGTTCTGCTGTGACAGACTGAGCACCAGCCAGACAGTATCCTTCTGCACTGAAGCAGGACTGTAATTGACATTAAAATTGTCCCTACCATCCATCCTCTGTCTCAGTGGGATGATTATAGTTCTAAGCCCTTTGATTTGAGCCAGAAGAGGTAAGTGGCATGAGAAACCTTCCTGGGTCTCTGGCCTGCAAACCCCAAGCCAGCTTCTCCTCCCCACCCATTCCAGTCTGTCTGACCATGCTGACACTGCTGCACTGTCACAGCAATATCACTGTCACTGCAGTGTGACACATCCAAAGGCCACTGCCAGCAGGCACTTACCTTTGAAGAAGAATGCCTCCCCTCTGATCTGGGCCACTGCATCAAAGTGCGTGTTGCATCTGTTTGGCACGTCCCGCCTGAGCCTGTGGAAAGATACCCAGGTGAGCACAGCCCAGGGGCAGCAAGGGGCCGTGTCCTCTCTGTGTCCTGCATTCCATGGACCACATCTCTCCCCGCCCCAGAGCCCCGACCAGAAGACCACAGGCTGTGTCCACCTGTTGTTCCTCATGCTCAAACCCAGCCAAGTCTGGGGCATTTCCAAGATGAGCCTGGGTAACCCTCAGCCTGATGACAGCTTTGTGTCAGACACACTCCCTGGGCCACTGGAGACCACTGACCACTGCGAGTCAAGAAGGGCAATGTTCCACATCTCCCAGCTGGTGTAACTGGTGAGAGCAGAGCTGGCTTGCCACTCCACAGTGGCACAACAGGACTCAGCCGGTCAGCAGGACACATGGTGGGTGACAGCCAAGAGCATCTTGCTCCAGAGGCTTGGGATATTGCTGCTCCAAGGCTAAACTCTAAATACCTATGAGAGGTGACAGAGCTGCAAAGCAAAAAGCAGGTGAGACCAGACACAAAGAGGTGACACCACATGAGGGATGATGCCATGTGAGAGGTACTGAAAGCCACATGGCAAGTCGCAGCCGATACACTGAGCTGCTGCTTTTAGCAAGGTAGATGGGAAAGGCACAGAGCACAAAGCACTGAAAGCTCCACAGAGCCCATGAGAAATGATGATTGATGGAGGACACGGACAGGATGCTGGGGACATGCACGGAAAAGGCTGCTGTGGGTGACAGGGATACACGAATCTAATTTGCTGATGGAAGAGCTGTGCAGGCTGCCAGCTCCAGCTTCACAGCCCTATTCAGGCACAGAATGAGATGAACTCCTTCCACCCTCCCACTCATAAGAAGCGGTTAGCATAAAAAAGTCTTGCTTCTCTTGCTGCTCATGTGAGATGATGTTGTCTGCAGCAGCAGGGAGAAATGCTCTTATCTCTAGGTCACGAAACATCCATACAGAGTCTTGTGGACAAACTCCATCAGAAGCTAATTGTGAAGAAAGTGGCATTAGGTACATCCAAGGAAAAGGATCCCTTGGGATCCTCAGAGCCTTTTTGCATCCCCTGGAAGCTGGGACACCACCAAGAGCAGGTGCTTAGCAGCACTGGACTGTGGGCATCACACCGGGCAAGGCAAAGCAGGGTGATGAAGGAGCTGAGGTGGAAAAGTAACAGCAGCACTGGGATATTTTTTCAACAGTATATTCTTCCTGGTCCCATTACTGTAGGAACAACCTGGCTCTTCATTCTTTGCTGCTGTTGTCACCTCTTTGCAGACAGGGTACTGGGGCACAGAGAGCAGAGGTGACTTCCTCAAAGCCAAACCCCAGGTGAGGTCAGACCAGGAGGTGAAGGTGATCTCTATCTTTGCTGCTGCCACCTAGAGTATTGCTGGTATCTCGCAAAAACATCTGTGACCATGAACTAGTCCCTTTTTGATCAGTGTCCCTTCCTCTTTTATCTGTCCTGCTGCCCTGCTAGTAAAACAAGTTGGTAACTCCACCGCTTGTCAATGAGCTGGATCCAGAACCTCCCTTAATGAGGACATGCTGGATGCTTGATGACACTTAGTGCAAGGAGCCCTTGGCCAATGCAAACCCGTGCTGGAATCAGCCTGTTGGCCCACTTCTTCTATTATTCTCCCCCCTAGGAACATTAGGAAGTTGCTCTCCGTGTTAGGATGCAGGTGAGCATGAACCAGGGTGTTGCAGGGCAACTTTGATTAAAATTTCAGCAAGGATGAGTTCACCTAAGGGTGATGGGGACGAATTCCATTAACACAGGTGAAGTTTTGAGTCTTAGGGAAATGCAGAGCATTTCAAGCTGATACAGAACTTCTGCATGGGCCTTGAATGATGAAACTTACTTAAGGGACAGAGAGAAATTGCCACTTGTTCTTGCTCTGAACCACTTCAGCCATGGGCTGGCTGGCCAGTTTCCACACATAGAGCTTGAACAAGCAGCAGGACATGATAAAGAGATGTAAAGAAAAAGGAGCAAGAGGTCCAGAGGGAATTAGTGAAGCCAGAGTGAGCCAGCAAGATACTGATGCTTGAGTGGGGCTTCACTACCAGATGTTCTCAGCAGGAACAGCATCCAGAGTTGGAAAGAAACAAACTGGACTTACGGGACAGTGGAGCGATTCTCTGGCAGCTCTGGCAGGACTGGGTGGTCATTTCTGCTGACTTCAGGCTTGGCTGTGGGGGACACAGATTCCCGGACTCCTGTGAATGAAGACAAAAAGCAGTACAGGGGGACACCATCTTCCCTGCCAGCAACACCCACCCCATAAATCAGCTGTTCCAGCCTGCCTCGTGCCAGAACTCACCATACAGCTGCCAGATTCGGACTTTGTCCTCGTAAGGTAGGTCATACTTCAGAGGATCCCCCACTGGACCTTGGTAATAGGGTCTCATGATAGACTCTATGGCGGAGATGTGGGTCAAGCCAATGGCATGGCCAAACTCATGGACTGCTACAGCAAACAGGTCCATCCCATGAGCATCTGGAAGCAGGCAACATTGGAATAAAGTCACAAGTGGATCCCAGATCACCAATGGCACCTGAGAAGGAGCTGGATAAACAACTGAGATAGGGACCTCGGCACAACCATCTGTCAGCAAGCATACTACCACTCTGCAGGAGCTAGCCAGAGCAGTCGTCTCCTGTATCTCACACTGTCCTGCAGCAGCTGTCAACACAGTCATTGTGATGTCCAGACCACCATATTTCTGCAGCCACTAGCCAGAAGCTTGTCAAAGCCTGTGATAATGAGCAAAGCCATGTGCCAAGGCAGCAGCAAGTGCTTGGCAGCACCTGTCTGCCCATGGTAGGCTTTCCCTGCCCACACAGCACTGGCACCACATGCTGCTGTCCTGGCCAAACCCACCAGACACCTTCTGCATGGACACAACCGCAGGGCTGTTCCCCCAGTTATAGGCCACCAGTCCTGTTCATCGGCCGCCAACCCAGCTCGTCCGGCTGCTGTCCCAACACGAAATTGCAGAAGGGACAGCTGACCACATCCAGTTTGTTTCCAGAGCACTTACCTATCTTCTCCCCCTCCAGACTTCGGTATTGGTAGGGCTGCAGCACCAGGATCTGCCCCTTTAGGCAAACACTCTGATCCTCCCACACCACACTTTATGGAACTGATGCCTCCTGTGCTGACTTTTCCCCCCTCAGGCTGGGCTACCTCTATTCTCTTCCCCCAAATTTCCTTATTTGCAATTCATCCTCTTGTGCCTCACTCCACACTGACCCATAGATTGTCCTGTCCAGAGCCTCAGCACTCAAGTTGGATCTCAGTGAGGGCTAATGCCTATTTCCAAACCTACACCACCACTCTGAAGCAAAGAAACTGCTCCCAGGAGCCACATAGGTCTGGTCCTGCTCTGTGCCACCCTCCCAGCCCAGCAATCTCTGCCCCTTGCTGCACAGCAACACCCTGCAGAGTTATGCTAGAGGCTGGCTGTGCTTTTAGCATGGTTCTTACAAAGACCATGACTCCAAGTATCACAATAAAAAGGCAGTGAGGCTGGAAAGGTCAGCACAGAGCTCAAGGGAGACCCACGTTCCCTGAGCTGCAGTCAGGACAAAAGATGCTGTCAGGCTGAGGCAGCTGTGGCTGATCCCACCCAGTTCTTAGCACCTGCCACCAGGCTTGGGCTGTTGGGGTGGGTATTTGTACTGAATTCTGCTTTTCCTTGATGGCTGTGATTTCTGGCGCCTGTGAACTGCTGGGATTTTCTATACCCTGTGCTGGTTTGGCAGCACTAGTGCAGAATAAGACGTATGCTGCCTGACATTTTAATGCCAAACCAACCACCTCAGGGTATTTTTATATCACCTTCCCAGTTGTTATTTTTGAATCACTAGAGAGAACAAAATAAATAAAAGATGAAGCATGGGTAGCTTCAAGACTTTCAATGGAGAGGGCAGTTTTCTCACTGTCAGCCTTGTGCCCTCAGCCCTCGGTAGTGCTTGGAGAGATCCTCCTTGTGGGGTCGCTGATCCTGAGCTCACTCCTCACAAGAACCTGTTTCCCAGAGAGGATTCCCAACCATTACGTACAAAAGGGGCTCCACTCCTTAACTTATCACATAGCATCTGCTACAGCAAAAGACCAGACCTCTGCATCTGCCTCTGACCTGTAGGTCACCAGTTTTCTTCCCCATAGGAGACATCAGTTGGGACCAGACACGAGCATGAACCAAGTAGCAGATCCAGACCTGTCCAAATTTTTATAGCTTTAACCTCAGACCAGCACATCTGCTGAGCCCTACTGCCCATGAACATTCAGTAGGGGTGGACAGAGGTGCAGAGGGATGGGGAGAGAAAAATACTAGCTGATTACAGAGAAGATTATTACATCTAAATAAAATCATTAAGCAAACGCAGCTGGAGCCCACTGGGAGGCTGGCAGAGGAGGTAGTGTGACAAGCACATTAGCAGTTGGTGACTGCAGAGGAGACACTGTCAAAAGGTGCCTGACATGAAGGTGTGAGATCTGATGCCCAGAGATGGCTCATGCAGCAGAGGAACACTCACTTCTGAGGGTTGCTCTGCTTATAAAACCTCAGCTCTAGCCAGATGAGATGAAATACAAGAAAACAGAGTAAAACTGTAACCTGTAATCATCCTGGTGTCAGGGTTGGGTAATGGACCTGAGATGGCAGGAAAAACCTAGAGTTTCTGTCTGCTGACCACAGAGCCCTTTCCAGGCAGGTCAGCTTAGCAATAAGCTTTAAAAATTGGAGATCAGGACACGTGGCAGTGAAGCCACCTAGAAGATGCCAAACTTCAACAGCTAGATACCCAACCTGTGACCTTTCAGGTCCCAGAAGAAATGAGGTCTGGAGGTAGCTGATAGGGAGCTCTGCAACTGCCAATCTGATAGACCATACCCCATTACAGATGGCTTGCTACAGTTGGGTTAATGGTTGTACTTGATGATCTTGAAGGTCTTTTCCAACTTGAATGATTTATTTTTATTGAGACAAACAGAGATGCTACCAAAGCTCCCAGGAACACAGAAGGTCCTCAACTCTGGCTGTTGTAATTTTGCTAGCAATGCTGAGGGGGGAACTAGATGAAGGTGTTGGGATCCCCAGGACCACATTGAAGGCACAGCAGAGGCTAAACCACTCTAGCCATCAGAGCAGAAGAGGGAGCCCTTGTGATTGGCAGCAGCTCTCCCACCCTGACCTACCTGATGATCGGAAGGTCCAATACTCATCGTCATCAAAATGAGTGTCTCCTGCTGTGTGATGATCTCCAGGAAAGAATGCATGTGCCACTGTTCCACCAGGCCCATCAAAGGGGTAGCCATCATTATGGTCTGCCTTGGAGAAGTCTATCTGGATGTCAGCATTGTTACCTGCCACTTCATGGAAATTCAGTGGGGTAATGTCACTCCAGACCTTCAGGGCGTAGTACATCAGGGCTCGGACCGTGTCATGGCCTAGGTGGGACTCTTTTGGGAAGGTGCGAACTCTGCAATGAAGGGCAAAAAAGAGAAAGGTCGGTAACATGAAAGAACTTCTCTGAGGACCACCATGAAGGGCTCTGCAGGTGCCTGGTGCATCACAGAGCCTCGACGAGACCTCCAGAGCTCCTAGAACTCCTCCAATGTGCCCCAACATGCTGTATAAATGTGCCTTGAAGTCCTTGAATTACATCAGTTCCAGAACTACAAGGATTTTGGAGAATGGAGTTTGAATCCTCTGGAAATACCAAGCCAGTCTTGCCCACCAGAGTGGGAAACACAGCCAGGATTTGAATCCTGACACCTTCTGCTGTAGTCCGTCTGAGGCAGTCAGCCTCAGAGACACACTTCACACACAAATGGCAGTTAGTGCCCAGGTCTTGTACCCTTGCCCAGCTTTGGAGCCGTCAATGCCTTCAGCCCTTTCCCACAGCATGCCCGTTATTTATTTTCAGACTCCCTTTCAGACCTATTGACAATCACCTTCTCACCACTCACTCGTTCCAAGCACTGCCCAAATATGCAAAGATGATTGACTTTGCACCACACGCAGGTCCATCAGCTCTCCTGCAACAAACAGCCGGTCATTACTCATTCTTATTACACACACCCAGGAATCCAGTGCGGATTGGCTGCCTCCATATATTTCCCAGCACATCTGCTGGAGGTATAAAACACACACTGAAACAAGTATACCGCCAGCAATCGCTGGGACTGCAATCCATAACAAGGAAGAAGAGGAAGGACACATTTTACATAAATCACATTCAAATCTCTCCAGCCTCTTGCCTGCAGATGGGCTGTTTGGTGGAACACTGTGTTTGGGAAGCTCTTGCCTTGCTTCTTGGCTGAAAAAGCCCTGCTGAACAGGAGCTCATGACACTCCTGTACCCATTGCAGGGCTGTTCTGGTTTCTCTGTATCTGCATTCCCTGGTCCGTAGCAATGCCTTGTCCCGGAATGAAACCAGGAGGGACTAGCCATGTGCTGGCATTTGCCCTGCAGCTGCTTGATTCCAACCTCCTGTCTGGCGTGAGCTGGAGTGAAAAAAGGTCAATGTTTTCTGTATAACCAAACCTTGAAACAGAATTCTTGATCGTGTTGATTTAATAGAGGGAGGTGAAAAGACAGTGATACAACAAGGCACCTTGGCTTCCAGCAGAGCACGTTCAGAGCATCCTTCATTGTCACTTTTGACAAAACCAAACACACTCCAGGAAAGAGTACTGTTGGCTGAGCAATTATTGACATAAAGCAATTCTGCTGGAAAATTCCTGGCCAGCAATTCCATGTCTTGTGTACTGGCACACTGACCAAACCTGTTCATTAAATATTCTCAGCTTGACAGGTTTTTGAAGGCACAACTTATGATCACCTCACTTGTCCTCCTCCATCATACAGCTGGGAGAGCATCGCCCACTGTTACACCACTGCCCAGCACAAGCAGGAAGCAGTGACCCAGCTAAAACTCCAGACATAATTATGGTGACAGAAAAGGACCTCACATCGCTCGAGTTCTTCCTAGGAGTGATGGGAGATATCACTAGTAACCCCATCCTAGAAAGAGCAGGAAGGAGATGGGCGTATCATGCAAAATACATCCCAGCCAGATGAGCTAAAATCACCCAGATCTACGCTTCTGCTCTCTCTAAGCTATTCCAGGCAAAGAAAACTCGTAACTACTATGCAAGGTGGCATCTGTGTAGCATCAGATAATCAGACAGAACACATGTGTAAAGACAGCATATGGATACCAACAGTATTGAGCATGGGATCAGAAATGACGATTTTCAGGTGAAAATTATAGAGGAGACTGTGACTGCATGTAAGCAAAATACCTTCCACCTGGCTTCCAGATATTCTTTAGCTGTCTTCATTTTCCACAACACTCCTCTGGACTCAGGAAAACACTTTGCTGCTTTAATGCCAATGGAACAAGTTATTGTCTGTGTAAAACACACCACACCTGGTCAACGAATTACAATCTATCTCCAAGATCGTGGTGTCTAGGGCACGGATGCAGATTCAGAGATAATACCTGCTCTTCCCTTCTCAAGTCCATTCTTTCCTTCCCTAGAACAAGGATAATAAATCTGATCTCCTTTGCAAAAGGGCTGTGGATGAAAAGCCCCGTCTAAAGAGACAGATGTTATTAACATTCATGCCAATCCCTGACTCCAGAAACATTAGATAAAGGCTGAAACAGCATCAATACTTATTTTACTTCTTATAAAAGGTCCTGCCTCTCTGAGCTGACCCACATTTTATTAGCATGCTGCAGGTGTAAGTGAACACCACCCCCAATTCTTTATTCATTACTACCATTATTTTTCAAGAGAATCCCATCAGGATTTTTCAATTCAGCAGCTGATTTGATTGCCGGAGCCCCGCTAATTGTTTTCAATGAGATTAGAAGAAGACTATTATACTGATAGGATGTTCACTGGCATTGCATTACTCCATCCCACTGCAAAGGAGACACTTTTCTAACATCATGCAGATGCAGACAGGACTAAATAAACTTCCTCCTACTTCGATTATTATTATTATTTGCAGTAAATTGATGTTAGGTGCAGCAGACTGCAGTGCTTGTTCTCTGATGTTAATCCCTCCTGAGAGTCCCCTTACAGAGCTAACATCTCGGGAGAGAGTCTGATGTGAGTAACTGGTAAGAGAGCTCTCTCCTCCACACAGTCCTTGCCAAGCCTCTGGTGATGATGATGAGGACTAGGCTGCTCAGAGGCCCACCAGCCACCCCACTGACAGCTCTGAGCTGTGAGGTTGTTGCATCCCTCTGCAAAGCTGGGACATCTCAAGGACTGACTGTCCCCAGTGGGTCATGCAGTGGGTCTGCATGAGGCAACATCAGCTACAGCACTGGAAAGAGCAGGTGCCAAGCAGTGAGTGGCTGTAGTGGCACAACTGGGTACCGAGGAGAACATCTCTGCTCTGCTGTTAGAGCTCACCCAGGTGGCAGCACTACCACATAGACAAACTGAAGTTGACTTTCACCCAGCTGCTGCCAGTCCCTCATGTAGCCCCTAGGTCCCCTCATTCACTTATCCCATCCCAAAGAGTTTTTGGGTCTAATAAGTGGCAAGTACAGAGGGCTGCTCTGCCTCTGTTTACTGTGGAGGGGCACCAGCCCCAGTGGTTCTTTTGATTTCTGAGCTCCTTTTTGGTTCTTGTCCTCGCAAAGACAGAAGTGGAAGGGTATTAGTGAAGTATGAGAAATCAATTGGTTAATGAAAGCACTCCTTCCCCTTCTGCAGCCCTGAAACCACAGAGAAATAAAATAAATGCTGCTGACTTCCAAACACAGCAGGCTAAGGATCGCCTGATAACTCCACATTGATTTTTCTGGCAGTGGGGAAGAGGGGACAGTTGAAGGGTGGATGCTTGCTACATGGCAGTGGTGCTTTCCCACTTGTCCAGAGCGACCTGTAGTACAATCCATGGCACAGCCCCCAAGCTGGTGCCACCCTGGCACTGCTGCAGCACCCTGATGCTGCAGGAGAAAAGCAATGGGCTGTTTGCACTTCTACTGCACCTCTCTCAGTACTTTCAGGGGCTAGTCCTTCCTCTACCCTTTAATGCTTTTCCTACAAGGGTCCCACATGCCTGCAATGGGCATGCTGACAGCCATAAAGTAGCTCCGCACTAGAGAGTGACAGTCCTGACCCCCCAAGCATCTGTCACCCCAGGCAATGGGAGGCCATGTCTGCCTGGACCAGCTGTTCTTGAGCTGAGAGATCCCTGCATTGGGAAGCCAGCAATCAGCAGAAAAAAGAGGGAAGATCAGGTCTGTTGTGGAAATGGGCATCCTGAGCTGCATCAGAAGAAACGTGGCCAGCAGAACAGAGAAGCAGAGTCATTCATGCTGCCATGAGAGACCTTACCTGAAGTCCTGTGTCCAGCTCTGGAGCCCCCAACACAGGAAAGATGTGGAGCTGTTGCAGTGGGTCCAGAGAAGGCCACAAACACGATCAAACATCTGGACCATCTCTGCTGTCAGGACAGCCTGCGAGAGTTGGGGCTGTTCTGTCTGGAAGAAGGGTAGGCTCCTGGGAGACCTTACAGCAGCCTTCTAGTACCTGAAGGGGCTATAAGAAGCCTGGGAGGAACTGTTCACAAGGATGTCCAGTGAGAGGATGTGGGGCAATGGTTTTAAACAAGAGCAGGGGAGATTTAGATGGGATATTAGAAAGAAGTTCTTTACAATGAGGGTGGTGGATCACTGGAGCAAGGTGCCCAGAGGTGGTAGAAGCTCCACACCTGGAGGCATCAAGATCAGGCTTGATGGGAGCTCTGGGTAATTTGTTCTAGTTAGGGATGTCCCTTATCACTGCAGAGGGGTTGGACTTGATGACCTTTAAAGGTCCCTTCAAGCCCAACACATTCTATGATTCTACTTGGGGTTATGTTGGCTGCACACGCTGACTCCGGGTACCTGCCCAGCAGCAGCCTTTCCATGCCTCGTAAATCCCCATCTCAGCTCAGGCAGTGCCACAGCTCAGGATGCTGAGAGAGATGATGGGCAGTGACTGACAGACATCGCTGCTGCCCTCCTGCTGCATTTGCTCCAGCTCTGTCAACTTCTGTCCTGAGCAACAACGTTTCAGACTGCAGCTGTGATGAACTGGCGCAAGGGACTCGTCCTTAACTATAGATGGATGAGAGACAGCTCAGCACTGAGCTGAGATTTCAGCAAGAAAATGAGAAGGGAGCTTTAGCAAGCTCAGCTTGGGTAGCTTCCCTCTGCCCTGGGGAGCTGGGAGCTTGTGGAGGGGGCACAGCCCTGATGCTGCATTGCCTGTGGCTGCAGGGAGACAGCGAGAGCCTGAGAAGAGAAGATGATGCTGGCTCTGAACTTCCCTTCCATGGGGCATAAGCAGAAACAATAAAGCAAATTATCAAAAGAAAAACCAGGCTGCAAACAGGAGAGAGAACCTGCTGAGGGCAGCTCCCAGCACTGATGCCAGCAGAGGGCATCCACAGCACACTGCTCTCTGCTCCAGCTGTGTCCCAGACATACATATCTCACTGCCACCCCATCAGCCCACACAGTACCCTGATACCCGTGTGCAATGCAGGAAAAAAAAATCTCATGAAAACAAGATTTCTATGCTGCAATATCCTGAAATCTTCACATGGAATTGAGTCACAGAAGACCACGTCTGGGATGCTCAGGGGCTGTATTGGCACACTCTCGGGCTGTACTGGGATGCTCCCAGGCTGACCCACTGGCAGTGCAAGATCCAACTTGTGCTGTTTTGTCCCCTAAGCCCTCCAGTCCCACAGAATGGCTGTACTCAAGAGTACAAAGAATGATCACAAGCAACCTACACACCTGTGAAATTCTGTTTGCCAGACACCCGCCTCCTCCAGCAGTGCCGGTGCTATCCCAGTATCACTTTCCTACAGCTTTGCTCGCCTGTTTATTCCAGCCTGGCGACTGTTCAACTGTTATTTTGATTTCTAAAGGTGTGGCAAAGTAGAATCCAGTTTTGATTTCTTTTACAACAAATGCTCAGTCAATGTGGAAGAGTAAGTGTGTGTAACTTTACGTCCGTGTTGGCAGATTTTCATGGCAGCTTCAGAAAAGCTATTTAAATCTCAACTGTTGGACGTAAATACTGTGCTGGAGTTTCTATAATGCCACAGCCTTCTGTTGGCTTATCCAGCCTCCCGCTATAAAATACAGTCCTCTCCTGAACCAAAGCCAAGCTCTTGGAAAGAATGAAAGAATAAAAAGCAGAAATTAGTTTGTCAGGAGATGGATTTTTTTTTATGTCAGACATATAAAATCACTGCAGCCCTAACCCCCTTCTTATGGCCATTGCTTCTGCAGCATCAGTTTCCAAGGGGGTTGGAGGGAAGGGCTGTACCCACCAGAACACACTGACCCCACTGACTGTGGACACTGTGCTTGCACTGCTGGGGTCCTGCCCCCTCTCAGTTCTCAGCACATCAGGGACAGGCTTTAGAGGTTCACTCACAGGGATTTTTCCCTTCTGAAACAGGAAGTTTACTCCTCTTCCCCATCAGGGGGACAAGCTGAGCTTTACCCTGTGGGCCACTTCACTGTGAGGAGCCATCCATGACACCGAGGCGGAATTAATTATGTTTGTCTGCTCTGAAAATCAGGTCTCAGAGGGACTGTGCTGCAGCATGGACCTAACTCCTGATAAGGCCACAACTTCAACACATGTCACCAGCAACAGCCAAGCAGCGATCTGTTACTGCAGAGGGAGGTAGAGTCACTCGGGGGATTGTCAGGATCCAGAGGAAACCTGTTATTAATGAGATGGATCTCCCCATAGCATGCACCCATGTTCTCAGGATGATACAAGCACCTCATGGTGCTCACCTTTCTTGGAGCAACAGCGACTGTAGAGCACAGTCTTTGAGGGAGGAAAACTGAGTCCCAAGAAGCACAAGGCTTGGTGGGGCAGGGATGAGCTTGTTTGCCAACCCTGACCTGCAGCATGACTGCAGGGTCTCTGGAGGTTGGACCTGCACTTGTGTCTGTAGTACATTCAGAGTGGCCCACACACAGCTGTGTCAAAAACATACTCCCCCCATGGCAAGGACTAGGAGAAAAAAAGCAACTCCATTACCCAGAACACGCTCCTAAGCCTTATGCTCAGGTGAGGCAAGAGAATCCTCATCTGCTGAGCCAAGTCCACAGCAGCTGTTTGAGAAGGTGCCAAGTCCCAGTGTACTCAGGAGAAAGGATGGGCTAAGCACTGCAACCCAGCAGAGAGCTCCCAGCTAACCACCAGCCAGACCCACACAGTTCCTAGCCACTGGCCAAGTGGGTTCAAGAAGTCAAGGCTGGGATCAGCAGAAGAGTTTAAACAAATAGTGTGTGGGGTCCTGGGAGCACAGAGCAAAACATTAACATATCCCCCTGAAACTCATCACAAAGCTGTGGTTAGCCCATGTCTGCGTGAGATCAGCCCTTCACTACTGGACTGCAGCAGGGGAGGGTGAATTCCTACCTCCAAGACAAGTTCCTTTTGCTCCACTTGGTGACAGCCTGAACAAATCGCTTCCTCCTGGTTTCAGTGGCAGCAACGTCAGGCAGGGAGCAGCGAGGGGTCTTCATCAGATCCAGTGTAGCTTCATCTAGGGTTAGGAAAAGAAGTCACAGAAATCATGGGAATGGCAAGTTAAGAAATTCCAGGGAGGATGTGGAGAAGGACAGGAAAGAGATGAGGACACAGCAACAAAATGAAAGGGCTGAGAGCCGCTGGGACGTGATTCCACAAGCAGCAGCAATTCCTTCTGAAAGCCCATTTCTTCAAAGCAGTCACCAGCCAGGGCTGCCCGGAGGTGAGGGGAACTCAGGACAAGGTCTGCTGTTTGTCCAGTGGGTGGTTCCAGGGATTTCTGGAGAAAACGCAGCAGCCCAGGAAATCCGTGCTCACACAGAGGAGACTCACACAGACCTGCCTTCTGTGTGACAGATACTGAAAACCTGTGTGGGAAACCAGCTCTGATTACATTGTACAGTACAAACTGTAATTATTCTGCTTTGTTCTTTCTTACGGAGTTCAAAGAAGAGATGTTCACAGGTAAATGAATGATGCCAGGAGCTCATCTGGAAACTGTATGCATTCCTTCTGATTTACCCCTTTGGTTAAACACTTTGTTTTCAGACACAAACTCATGGCCACAACCTGCCTGCGTCAGCCCTGCAGGCCTGATTCAAACACCTTCTCCAGAAATGAAGATACAAATGGTTTGGGGGACCCCCATCCCTGCTCCTGGCCCTCCTGCAGCCCATGTAGACGGGAAGAGAAAGAGCTGCCTGTGTTCAACCGAGAGCAGAGAGGGAAAGTCCTGGCCATGGGATACAGACAGGGCTGCTCAAGTTACAGCTGCTTCAGACCAGTGGAGGGTTACTGGGGACACTGGGATAGATGGAGACCAGCCTGTTAATTAGCAGCTTTTCATTAACGCTGCCCCAAGCAGCGGAAGCAAACTGACCATGCAGTAGCAGGTCATGGCTGGGCACTGGGGAGGGAAGCAGGCAGAAGCCCTTCAGACAGCTGGGATAAAGCTGGCTTTCTTCTGCCCTCAATGAGGACACTGAGAAGAACAAGACCCTGTGTCACACCAGCGTGCCCTTGGGCTATTTCTCCCTGCCAGGTTCAGCTGCTACATCATGGAGAAGCCACCCACTGCCCTGTGCCTGGTCACCAGAGCTGCCACAGAGGGGGTGACTGGCTCTCAGCTGCCCAGGGGTGATGGGGAGGTGCCTGGAGCCAGTGTGGCTTGGTAAGTGCCAAGGAGACCCCCCCTTCTCTGCTGGCACTTCCCAGTTCTGTGTGCCAGGAGCTGGAGAGAGTGGCACTGGAGTGATGAGACACCATCTTCCTTTGTCTGGAAGACATCAGAGTATCCACTTAGACCAATTAAGAAGCTTAATCAGGACTTGTGTTCAACTCCCTGTGATGCTGCAGTGAAGGCTTTGAAAAGACCACCTATCAGCCTTAGTTTCTCTGGTTTGTTTTCTTCTCCTCCGTCTTTTTTTCTTCTTTTATTTTCTGAACACACCAAGAGTTATTTTAAGCACTACAGGAAACCCAAGGGTATGTGGGGTCTGGTAAAATAATTGCTTGCCTCAGGTTCTTGAAAGCACAAGGCAACAAAGCACCTGAGCCATGTAATTACTCTTACTGCTGCAAAGTGGGCCATATGTTACCCCCATGTGAGCTTTTCCTGGAGATGCTGCTACCCCACAACCCAGCACCAAGTCCCCTCTGCTCTCCAGATCAGCAAGAAGCTGCCATCTGCATCCCTCTACCCTGGATAGAGAAGAAATCATGAGTCACTGACCTAGGACCCCTGTTGTCTCAAGCCCCCCAAAGCGCTGCATGGCAGTGATGGCCTTGGTGAGTTCCTCCTGTGTCTGCAGGCGTCCTGTGACGGGGTCTGGAGGAGGCAGATACCCAAATTTCGTCAGCCAGTCCTGCAAAACAAGGAGAAGAGGGGGAGACAAGCCTTGAGGTCCCTTCCAACCTAAACCATTCTGTGATTCTGTGAATTTTCACTGTGAGGAGGTGACAAAAGGGAAGGAAGGGAATTGTACAGGAAGGAAAGGTCCTGCCTGCTCTGCTTGGGTATCCTTTTCCCATTCGCATGTTTATACCCACCTTCCCCATTGAACTGCCTGGTCCCTGCTAACACACTGATGCTTCAGGACGGATCTGTACACATCACTCCAATAACGGGATCTGATGACCTTCACTACTTGAGACATGACCACCTAATATTCCCACCCAGCTACAGACCACTTCTGATGGCAGCAACAGAGCAGCCCCAACCCAAGGTTCACCCAGAAGCCCTTGATTCTCCCCTGGACATTGGCAGCTCTTACTAGAAATGTGGATCTGAGGGTTGCTTGTTCTACATCGACTTTCACATCACCACAACTTTGAAAACTCAGCCATGGAGTCTCTGATCAGTCTTTGAGACACGGATGACCTCTGTGTTGATACAAAGCTCAGCCCTCCAGAGAAAATCACCAGAGACATGACAGGCCAAGCTGCTTCCTCAGGGGCCACCATGTACTGTGGGACCTTGGCTGGGTCCCTTTCCATCACTTCCCAGGTAACACGAGCACTGCAGCTGCAAAACCTTGGCTTTGAGGAACCGAAAGCCAAGCTGATCTTTCAAGGTCCTTTCCAACCCATAACATTTTGTGATACTCTGAGACACCTCCTCAGTGAGACCTAGCAGTTTCCTAGTGCTGCTCTCACCTCTCCAGTGTGACAAGGAGGGGTGTGGGGACAGGAAGCAGAGGAGAACCCTGAAACAGCCTTCCCCCAAAATTTAGCCAAAGCTAAAAAGCCATTCCTGCTGCTTGATGGCCCTCACAGTGTAAAAACCATCCATTTAAAAAAAAAACCTCTACGAAAATCTCATTCATGATGGCAACAGGTTTCTCAGCTTCAGATCATTTGTTCAAAGGGTAAACTGGCGGAGTCAGGCTTACTCCAGCAGCACCACAAGTGCCAGGACAGGCTTATTGGTGAAACTGAAACTTCAGCTCCTGACTGATTTACTTAAGAGAAATAAATGGCTTTTCTCTGTGCCCTCCTCTCCAGCATGGTTTAACCATCTCCTCAACAGTTGCCTGAAGTCACTGGGAGCCAGGTGTTGGTATCTTTACCAGCAGAAAGCAACAGGGGCCAGTGAAATACCTGCGTGTCCCTCGTTGCCAAAGCCCGAGGCAGCACAGCCACGTGCCGGTGATCCCTTGCACAGATGTCTCATTAAACCTAAGACCATTATTTGAGAGGAATTTGTCTCTCAAGGGACAATACATTTTTATTAAGATCCTTCTAACTTTTCAGCTTAAAGCTGATGAAAAAAAACCAACCCAGCCATAAATCTCCTTCTTACAAATGCTTTTTAAATGTCTGGTGAATTATCTTCCTAAATCCTTTCTTACCTTCCTTCCCCTACCTCAGCAGAAGGATCAGCAAAAATACCAACAGTGGGTGCAGGGGGGGCCATAAACACCCACCTTTTCTTTATCTGTATCAAAGAAACATCGATCTGCTGAGCCTTCTGAAGGCTGATATTGATCTGGACTGCCACTGCGGTCAATATACTGCAAATTTATCATAGTCCGATTAGTGCCAAAGTTGGGAACTGCTTATCACTACAGTCTGAGTGTCTCATGGCTTGGTGTCACCTGCTGCGGCCACCCTGACTGCCACAGCTCTGCAACCCCTCTCCAGCAAGGCCACTTAAACAATTTCACATGTACAGAGTTTTATGACAACCTTCTCATGCTTGGTGTGGCTCTCCATAGGCAGCAGGGTCTCCTGTGCTGGGTTTGTCCTCATCCTCCTTATTTCAGTGGGTGCTATGTGATTATAGCCAGAACCCACCTTCTCTGGTCAATTCTTGGTGCTTAATGCAACTCCATCAGCCACCATCTCACTTGGAGGACATCAGCACTGCCATAGCCTTCCTCAGGCTGAAGGCCAGGCCAGGAGCTCTCTCCTCATCTTGCTCCTCTGTGCCTCCACACAGCAAAACACTTGTGGCAGGACTTAAGAGATATGATTGTCCCTCAATTGTTCAGGAGGAATCAGCTGTAACACTCAGCTTCACAGACCGCCCAGAGGATGGTGAGGAGTTAATTTGGTTTCCTCCCCAACCTGGAGACTGTCATTTATTTTCTCATGACAGTTGAGCCAGTGCTGTGCTGGAGATGTGCACAACTCAGCTTTGCTCAGGTCCTCCTGGAGTGGAAGGTGGCAGCAAAAGGCTGGGGAAAACAAAGGAGCCGTGAAATCCAGCTAAGGCCCTGCAGCTATGGCTGCAGCCAGCACAAGATCTCTCTTCTTTAACCCGAAGGGACAGTAAAATAGCAATAAAACTGTGCATCCCGAAGCAGATAGAGGGGTCTCTAAAGCAAAGATGGAGGGAATGGGCAGGTGTCACAAGCCCTTCATCTAATCCATCTTGCAAACACCGATTTTCCCACACAGACCATCACGTTTCTCACACCTTGCTCAGGCTGTCCATATCTTTTCCAGACCTCTGTGCCATCGTTCTCACTCATCTGTCCCAGTGTTCTGGCTGGTTTCCTCTGTCCTTGTAAGCAAAGATGATCCATAATATTGAACCTTCTCACTCAACCTTTGTAGTGGCAGAAAATGTCATTGGGAAAAATGCAGCTGAACGTGGAGATGAGAAAGACCAGCAGGAATTGTCTGGTTAGTTCTCTGTGAGCCCTGTGGAAGCTTTTCAGATATCTTCCCTTGTCCTTAGTCAGAACACAATCTCAACCATAAATTTCCATCAATGAAAAACACAAACCATTTTCCACTGAGATACCCTCAACACATTCCCTTCTCATTTCCACTTTTCTTTTATTAAAAGAAGCTTTTTTTTTGCCAGCTCTCATTAGCTGAAAATGTTAAAATCAAAGAGCGATCTGAACTGAATGCTAAACTTCTTTGAGCATATTTCTTGCCTGAATTGGCACTATAGAAACTTTTCCTTATGAATGTGCTGTGCTAAATGAACTGACCTAGTCCCATGAGAAGATTCAGCTTCAGCAACGCCTGAATTTAAAAGGGAAAAAAAATGGCTTCACAAACACAATTCAGATGAAGCCAATGTCTGACCATCCTCCAGCTCTGACATGAGCTGGAAACAAGCGTGACTGCTCGACAGGATTCAAACCATGGGGTTTATACCTCAGTCTGGGGACTCATGGGATCCCAGATCCAGTTTTGTGGGAATCACCTCAGTGTGTCTCTGGCTTCTATGTCCTCATCTATAAAATACTTGGACTGGTATTTCCTTGTCTCCTGTCTACTGGTCCCATTTCTCACACTGGGAACTCTTTGGGGTGGTTCACTCCATTCTGCATTACCCCAGCTGTGGGGAGCTGCTGGGTTGGACATGGCCAATGCATTTCACTGCCATCGCCAAAAACAGATCCACACGGTGGACTTCTTCTCCAAAGCTAGGGGTTAACAAAGACAAGGCCGAGGAAAGCTGGAGGGACTGAGCCAAATTCACAGTGAATCTTTTGATCCAGTTCTGCCACCAAGCAGTGGTGTGAATTAAAGAATTAAAGGCTTCCCGTGGTGCTCAGTGCAGGGAAGAAGAACACATAAAAGAAGAAACTGCATGCTTGGCCAAAAACTTCCAATGACATCCATCCATCTGCATCTCCCCTCTACTGCTCCAGATAAACACAACTGCCAGCAAGAGCCTCATGCTGCTCAGCGCTGGGCAGAAGCACAGAGATACCCTATAACCACAGCCAGGATGTGTATTGACAAAACACTGTCCCTGCATGGGGCTGCAGATGCCACCCTACCACACTCTGGCTGGTGGGACATGTGCCATATCCTAGGGAACAGGGAAAAGCCATCACAACACACACAACTCTCCAGACCAAGCTACCAGGAATGGAGGTTTCCTGGGTGCTGCCCATGCCCCATTCTGTGTGGTCTCTTGGGAGCAGCCACCCACAAACACCACAACTCCAGAAATGGAGAAAAACGGGGTAGAAAGTTTTCCCCTGCACATAGCTCTACAATCGTTACACGATTGGATTTTATCCAGGGGTGGTACCCAATAAGAGATTTCTTAACTCAAGAGCTTCAAAGCCCAGTTTTCCTTTGAAAAGTGAAGAAGTGACTGTTGATGGTGATGCAGCAGCATCATTCCCCCACAGAGCTGCTCTGTATGAGTGTTTGGAGACAGATTGCTCACTTGCTTCACTAGAAATAAGTTGAATTTTTTCTGTTCTTGTCTGGCTCCTTGCATGGCGGGAGTAATAGGGAAAAGCCTGCTCCTTGCCTTAGGAGCTGGTTAACAGAACCCAAGCCTGCAGAATTTTTTTTGCACTTTCTTTTTTCTTTAGGAGAAGGCACAAAGTTAGAGAAAATGGTAATGAAGTCCTCTTCTCTGCAAGGAAGTCCTGCTTCAGTGCTGGATTTTTTTGTTTTTATTCCTTAACCCAGCTGAATGGAATGCCAGGGAGAGAAGCTATTGTGGCAGCAGCCAGGGACTGGGGCATTTCCAGGGCCAAGTGATGACCTGGAGCAGAATACTGGTTCCAGCAGTAGTGAAGCTTCTGGTATCGCTTATGCAAAGCCAATTTTCAGATTAAACTGGCAATTTCATTTCTTTCATCTCCTCACTTCCTTTGTATCAATACCCTTTTGTCCCAGAACCTACTTACCTGCTTAATTTTAAAATAGATGTAGATATTGTCCTTCTTTTATGGAAGATTTATGAGCTCTGTAGGTTTGCTTTTACAAATATTAATATTATATAAGCTGATGGGCTTATTCAACTGCCACAGGCAAAAAAAAGACTCAGTCAGCGAGTTTTCTTCCTGATGATTTTTTTTAAGGGTCAGAGGCTGGCATTCACAAGAAGACAAACTAGTTCGGGATAACAAGGAGAGGTTAAACAGGATAAACAGCAAACCAGAAATCAGGATAAGCAGCAAAAAATCTACCCAGCCAGTTCTGTGCTTCTGCCTGCACTCTTATTATCATAATGACTGTGTTTTTAAGGCTTAGCACAAAAAAACTCAGGGTCTTTTTTTTCTTTTCTTGATGTTACATAAACATTGAGGGGAAAAAACAGCCTTAATCCTGCAGAGGTTGTACCAGACCCTTTACTCAGTTTACTTGACCCTTTGCCAAGCAGAAAGACTCAGCTTCGCCACTAGTCCCTGGCTCCTCTGCAGTCCTACACTGGACCCTGAGCTTTATACCAGCATCCCATACAGTCTCCATATCCCCATCCTAGCAACACTGGAGGAGGAAAGTGGGGGTTAACATGTTCCTATTGCCAGGGGTGCAGTCAACACCCACAAGGCTTTGCCTGAGGACTCTTGGGGTGGCACTCACAGGCACCTCTCCCTGGTCCATGCCACTGCTATTTCTCCAGAGAACTCTCTGCAGCAAGGGGCTGCACCAGCAATGCCTGGAACACACCTCAAGACTTCAGATGTGCGACACGTGTTTGAGTCACTTCTGGCCAATTCAAGTTTCCAAGTGTTCAGGGCAGCCCAAGGCTTGAGCAGAACCATGGTTTTCATTCAAAATATTTCTTCTATTACTACCCCTTGAAATTCTTTACCAAATGGCACCTCTGTTCATTAACCAAGCTACAAGTTGCTTTTCTTCACTTAAAAGAGCTCCTATTATGGCTCAAAGCCTAAATCCTTATCCTGTCTTGAACCCAGCTCACAGTAGTGAGGTCCCTCCCCACTGTGCCCAATACTCATACCAGCCCAGTGTTCATCTTCACCACTCGTCTCCTGCTGTCCATGCCCGATAAGCACAGAGAAAAGAGTTTTGTTGTTACAGGGTCACCCAGGGGGAAGAGGACTCTGAAAGCTCCCGTTCCTGCTGGAGGTCCCTTTATACGCTGGGTGCAGTCGAGCTTTGCACATGCAGGGGAAGAAAATCCAAACAGACTATTCAACAAAATTAATGACCCAGATTACTAAAATAAAGCTACAACTCAAACATCCAGAACTAATTTCCAAATTACACTTCACTTTATCTCTGCAGCTACCATTAAATAGGGTGGAAGCTTTTAAAATTAAAAAAAACCCAAACCCCAAACCTCATCACCCCCACAAACTAGATTAAAGGGAAATTGCTTTTGGCTGTTGTAGTTTTTTCTACTAAGTTTTCGAAGGTTTCCAGTACTCAAATTTTTACAGTCATTTTCCTGAGATCAAAGGACCCCAGGAACAACAGCCATTAATTAGAGCAACGCATATGGTGTTGCAATACTCCTGGGAGCGCTGCCGCCACGTAACAGCCTCCGGGCCGTGCAAAGCCAATAACTCCCTTCCAAAGGTTGCCATGCACCTCTCTAATGAGCTACCGCACACACGCAATCAGCTGATTAATTCATTAGGAGAAAAAACCTGCAGTTTGGATTACAACGAGGGTTTTGGTTGATGCCACCACTGAACCAGTTTCATTACCTCACGCCGGAGGAGTCGCTCGAATCCCAACAGCTATTTAATTCTGCACAGAACTCAGGGTGGAAGTTAATGCAGCTGCTAATGATTTCCTCTCCCTCCCCCTTGCTTTAGGCGTTCCATTAGTTAACAACATCACATTGCAGAAGGCCACAACCTACAAGCCCTAAAAGACAGCAGGTCCCTTGGCAAAGGACCGATCTCACCATTCAGTCACACTGGATTTGGGACATCCATGTCATTAAGGATCATGGAGATAGAGCACCTCTGCTCCAGCATGACCCAGCCTGCAGGTCTTGCTTGAATGTGCATGTAGCTTCAAATGCTTGTTTGCAGGGTTCTACTTGAGTTACTGCTCAGTTGGGCATTGGGGTTGATGTCCTCCACTGGACATAGTGGGCCCAGAACAAGGCTGTTGTGATTTAGAAGCCAATTCTAACCCATCTGCAATAGATGTTATGCAAGGTGCGAGCATCTCTGTGGCTGAATGGGTACCGAGAACCTTCCCAAACACACAGAGTTAACCAAGAGATGCTGTAGATGCAGAAAGAAATTCTCTGCAGACCGCAGCAACAGCCTTTTCAACCTCTTTGAACTGAAGATCAAAGAAACTATTCCCACCCATAGAAGGCAGGAGGAACAGTGCAGCCGCTCAAAAATGTTTCCTACAGCTGGTTTAGGTTCTTTTCAGCATAAGAAAGAGCGACAAAACACATAAGCAAGGTACGGTTTATTCTGTCTTTCCAACACGAACACGTCTTTTTCTTGGTGGAGATGCAATACACCAGGGCTTAGGAAGCCCTTTAATCACTGGAGGTCCTTCAGCACATCCTGAAAATTTCCACTTGAAAAAACCAACCCAGCTTGGTGTGTAATCAAAATGGTGTTTCAACAGGAATAGCTTTTTGTTTTAAAATTAATGCTAGTTGTGCATAATGCTGCTTGTTGTAGTGAAGCATCCTTTTGCATCAGTGGGACGGGAAGAAGAAAGTCAAGGTGTATTATCAGACTGGTCACCTGTGATAGAGTTCCTCAAGTGACCAGACCAGAATTCTTCTATCTTGCTGCAAAAGTAACTCTGAACTACCTAACTCACTGCTTAACATGGTTCATGAGGATAACCCTGTTCCCTTTGTGCAGGTATGTCAGAGACTATTCGTGCTGGGCACAGCAGTTTCTCTCCCTCAGCAGTGCTGTGTCTTAGTGGCTGGATCCTGCACTGAGCATCAAACTTAGGACTCTGGCTATACCTGAATACCCCAGCCCTGCTTACTACAAAGTGCCAACGTTTGCATTACAAATAAAAACACACTGAGTTCTAGCCCTCTGGAGGACCCAGAGGCCAATAACATCACTGAGGGGATCCAAGCACCCCCAGCACTCTACTCCATTGGGAAGAGTGGTAAGTAATTACAGGCGCAACATATGGTCCATGAATATCAGTAGTGGCATTGGGATGCGCTTTAAAACCCCACTTTAGAGCAAACTGTGTGATAAAGCTTGGTGGTCTTTGGGTTAATTCACCCTAGCTCCATTTACACGGGAAACACACAGAGCATTGCCTGGACAGTGGAGTCCAGGGAGGGCACACAGTGGCCAAACAGGGTGGAGGGAAAAGCTCAACTCCAGAGTGACAGATGGAGCAACTGGAAACCACAAGATCTTCCACGCACTGCTTTTGATGATCTGCAGCATTCACAACTCACATGAAATTCCAGGCTGGCACCGGCTCCCTTCTGTGCCACAGTCTGGCAGCGGGCGAGTGCCCAGAGCTGGAAGCGTGACCCCAGCATACCTCCTCCTCACCAGCATCACATGCTCGCGGGCCCCAAGCACACTCGCAGGTACAGCTGGATCAAAGTTAACCTTATGTCTGTTGTGATAGGGTTAAATTACATGTCAGCAGGCACAATTCTAACAGCATTTGTAACCTCAGCAGAATTCTCCTCCCGTGCACCCAGCCGCTGGCCACACATAGCCAGAGAAGAGGTTTCCCTGCTCAACACAGGGCAATAAATCATGGTGAGAGGTTGCCTCATCCCTGAGATCACATCCTCTCTGTATAAAGAAAAAGCAAAGCCAATACTTTGCAAATTCAGGGTTTTCTGGGCACAGGACACAGGAATGTCTGTGTTTCCTGGATCATTCTGCACAAGGCTCAGAGACCAAAGCTGCTGGGGGCTCGTGTGAGCAGAGCCAGCTGGACAGTGCTCCTCAGGAAACATCTGCTGGAGGTCCATGGAAGGAACAGAGCGTGCCTTGACCCTCCCCTCCTCATGCTCCTCCACCTTGTCTCATCCATGCATCAGGACAGTGGGCAGAGAGGGCACCTGCTGTCCCTTGCCCAAGGGGAAATCCCTCATCAGACAGCTACCCAAACACTCTCCACCACAGGAGCTAGGATGCCTGCCCCACACACAGCGGGGACACCACGCAAGATGGGCTTTCTGAGGGTTTGTTTCATCTCAGCACACAGATGTTTGGACATTTAATTAAAGTCTCTGAGCCTCCCGAGTATCTGACAAGGAGCTGTTGACATCATCCAAGCAGATTGTACAGAGAACTTCCAAACACTCCTGTCTTCCAGCTGGACTGGGACCAAGATGAGCAAGAAAATGATGAATCCTTTTAAAAGAAGCACAAATTGCTCTTTAGCAAAGTACAAACACACAGCGAGGCTCTTGTAGGGTGTGACTTCAGAAGTCTTGGTTTTTCTTAATAAGCCTATCTGTCTCATCAGACCCAACCAGCACGTTGGCTCATGGTACGCATGGCAAGTCAGTGCCGCATGGAGAACACGATGGAGTTGATCTGTATTCTTTCCCAGTCTCATCAAGATGAGCTCCTATTCTCTCAGTTTCAGTCATTAAACAAACTGCGTCTGGCAGCTAATGGAACAGACTGCTCTACATCAAAACAAATCTTTCATTAACTCCATGTATTGGAGCTTTCATTAGGACACAGTCTTTCCGGATGGACTCCAGGCTGGACTCTCTCTCTGCAGCATGACTGGTAACACCAGTCTGTCTTGGCCTGTCCATGTCCTAACTCACAGCTCTCAGCCTCCATCCCAGAGTTAAACCTCCAGAATAACGTAACTACTTCCCATCTACAGCAGCCAACAACATTTTACCTTGATAAATCAGCTCAGCACATTCTCCTCCACTCATTAACTCTGAGATCAGTGGCTCTCCTTCTCCTCATCCCATCTGACTTGCCTCCAGCTAGGCAGGCTTGGTTTTCAAGATAACCTCAGGACACAGACTTCCTGTTTAAATATGCTCACAGTGTGGCTCAATATCCCTTCCAAGTGACTGTAGAAATTCTCTAGCCCTCTGTAAACCGGGAATTCAAATGCTGTGATATGCTACACTGGTCCAGGGGCTGCTAATGATAGCCACAGTCCCTGTATTTACCTTGGCAGGTCTTAGATTGGGTCGTAGCTGCATCTTCCTATTTATTTTTTAGTAATGAAAATTGTGATGTTAAGAAATCCGTAAATCAGCAGCTCTGCTGGGGTGTGAAATAGAGCAGCCATTTGGGAGAGAATTAAGCCCCACTTATGTCTCCTGTCCCTGGATCTATGTGACTACGGAAACAACACATTTGCTACCTGGTTGGCTTTGCCACTTTCCCCAGTCTCTCACAAACAGTGGTATTACAACGAGCTGCTCTTGTTGACAGGCTCTTTCTATTAGCTGTACAAGTGTCCTGAACAATTATTGATGCTGTGGGCAATGAGCACATGGGAAAAACGCAGCCTTCTGTTCACAAGCAAGGCTATTAAATCAGAGGGAGCAGTAATATCGCAATTTGCAGGTGCCCAGCCCTCAGCACAAACAATGGGAACCCTGCAGGAGTACTGGAGGAGCACCCCACTGGCTGGATGAGTTGCACGAAATTACGCACTGAACAGAGGCAGATAAAATAGAGCCCTGCATCACCACACGCTGTTGAGCAATTTGCAAAACATGACCACATTTCTTAATTATCCAAACAAACTAACAGCAATGAATAACTGAACCTGCTCTGAGTAATCCAGGGCATTTTCCTGTGGCTACCAGGATTCCTCTGCTTTTGAGGAGAACCATGTTAATGATGACCTGAGATCAAAGCAGTTTTGCAGAAAATAACCAGAGCAAAGCAGGCACCAAACCAAACCACAGATTTGTTCTCCTCTGCAGAGGGGTTCAAACTACACAGCATCCGGCTTGAGCAAATAAGCAAAGCAGAATTTGCTTTTACCAGCAATCCCCCAACCCCAAATGGAGTTGGAAAGACTGAGAGTAGGGGTTTTACCCTGTTTTATCCAGCAGAAGTCTGGGTACAGGCTGTAGTTTGTGGATGTGCTCGCAGGTTTGTTTGTCCCTGCTCACCAGGCTTTACCCTGGTCTGGTCAGTCACAGCTTCACACCAGTCAGGTGCAAGCTCATGGAATATTAGAATAGCAGAGGTTGTTTCAATCCCTTGCTAGCAGACAGGATGCTGTTTGTGCAGCTCTGCAGGCAGGGAGAACTGCCTCTCCTGTCCTGCTGGGATCACTGCCCCATCACTCCCTCCTGAGCCCAGGAGCTGCTAGGGCAGAGCAAGACATCAAGAGCCAGCAGTTAGTACACACCTGCTCTCACTCACAGAGCACAACACAGGGAAAACCTATCCAAGAGAACATCCTTGTTACTGCAGGAGGAGTTTTCAGAGCACAGGGACCTCACATAGTTCCTGTTTCGCCAACAGGGCAGAAAGGGTAGGAGCAACTAAGGGAAGTGAGCACTGGGTTGCTGGTTGTAACACATCACCACACTGCTACCTGCACACTGCAAGGTGCATTTGACTGCTGCTCCCACATTGTCCATCTCTGGGTCATATGCACCCCATGGATGGAAGGATGAGAGGACTATGTAGGTCCTACCCAGGTAGTTCAGAGGAAACAAGATCCAAACCCCACAGCTCACTTGCAGCAATAAGAAATTCCATCTAGGCAGCACTCATCATGTGGTGGCTTTGGAAACACACCCAGAAGACCCCATCAGTTTTGGAGTACAAGGAAGAGTTGGCAAGTTGGATCCAACCCAAGTGTAGAAGTGTCCCTGGCTGAAATGTTACCAAAAAAATTTACCCTTTTTGCTCAAATCTTCCACTTTTCCAAATCCTGCTGTGTTCAGGGCAGCTCATCAACAGAGAGGGTGAGGGAAGCCATGTGCCAGCTGCACAGTGACCTGGCAGGATGCACCAAGGGTCCTTCATTAAGCACAGGATCACCTCTGGGCTCCTGCCAGTGTGATGCCAGAGGTGCCAGGGAATGGGGCTCCTTGTTCTACAGTGTCCCCCAAAACCAAGGCTTGGCTGAGCATCATCTGTGAACAAACTCCCAATTAATCCTTATTCCCAGCTCTGACTGGGAGCAGCAACAAGCCTCAAAGGTTTCTGATGGCACCAGCTATGGCAGCCATTCAGTCAGAGGCAATGCCTTATGCATAAACTGCAGATGATAAAATACTATTGGGGTAGCTTTAACACCGGTACAAAGCACTGTTGTGGTGACTCATGCCTATCTGAAAGGACAGGGGTTGGGTATCATAAGCTGAATGATAGATTGTCCTGATGTACCCCTTCACAGCTTCAAACAGCCCCTTCAGGATGCTGGTTTTGGGGGCACTGGCATCCCTGGGGCACCCCTGCCCTAGGTGACCATTGAGTTGCTCAGGACCATGCACCCATGGCCATAGAGTCACCCTCTTGCAGTTGTCTTTTCACCAGCCTGCAGATCCCAAAACCCTACCTTATCTTTCATGTGGGGTTGGATGGGAGGGGGCAGTGGCACCCTGAAGTCAATAAGGAGGGATGAGCAATGGCCATTTGCGTGACTGCAGCCATGGGGAGCATCCCAGATCCAACTCTGATCTTAATTACAGCCATGCCCCTGCAGCCACTGGGCTCCTGACAGCACCAACGTGGGATGTGAGAATTAAAGCCAGTGCCTGTGAGTTCACACACAAAAAACCCCCCTCCTGCCCAGCACAGCTGGCTACAGACACATTTACGCACAAAGATCATCTCTCCCCCACTGGGTGGTAAATGATAAAACAAAAAGATTATAAAATGTACGTATTTGAAAAAGCTCTAATGGGAAAATATCCCCAATCCTCTGTGGTGTCTCTGGTGCTTACACAGCTGGAGACATCCTTCACCTTTCCAGACATTAACAGCCAGACGTTCTACACCTATCCTATCTATTTGCAGCAGAGGCAGTGAGATTAAGCAGTTTCAGCTTCCCAGCCATGTAAAAGGATCTTATTTCCTACCCCAGCTATTGCTGGTCATATCCCTCAGCCACACTTTTCCATCCTCAGGGTGTGATGTGCCTCTGGCACCACCACCCCTATAACAACAGCAGTAAGAGGAGACAGACATTTTAATCTTGTTGAACCTTTGCTAAAAGTATGATTCCCCTCTGAGAGGGCTGTGGATATCAGTGCTCTTAGCAGGATGAGGAGATGGTCCTGTATCAGATAACTGCTGCTCTGTGCTCACAAGATTTATGCAGAAAATAGCCCTCTTGCCCATTCCTGAGACCTATTCCAGCAGGAATGATGCAGACTAACTTTAGATACCGATCAAACTCATTAAATGGAGAGGTCTCACATTCCTGCATAAGCAGAATATGAAACACAGAGAAACTCCTGGAACAGCCCATCCAGCACAGCAGAGCAGAAATCCATCTGGTAAATTAGATGCATTTAGTCACACCGGGTTTGGTTTGTCTTTTTTTCCCCCAAAGCCCATATATTTTGACTCCTACAGCTTCACGACACAAGCTCTGTCAACACATTTGATTGAAAATGTCAAAGTGACCATCTGTATCATGTCATGAGCGGAATGGCTCTCCTTGCGACACCAGGACCTACTTCATCAGGAGCAGAGGCATGCCCCAGCACACTGAGTGGGTTGCCAGTCTCTACAACCATATATATCAAGTACCAGTAGTTAACCCTATGGAAGCCAATCATCCAGCCCTGCCATATCCTGCACTAAACACCATGAGAACAGTCTCATTTCCTGCTGAACCCAGTGCAGAAAGGTACTCAGTATCATTTCCCAGCTGCAGAGTCTATAGGTACTGCTGGTTGGACGAGACAAACAGCCCTCAATCTGCTGACACATCGAACTACAAAGCTCACACAGCTGGGCAGTACTCCAGAAGGGGGTAAACACCTTCCTGTTGGGATGAGAAGCTGCATGTGGCCACAGCTGTAGCACCCAGGGCTCAAGGACTCAGAGCAGCAATGCTACAACAGACACCTTTAAGAAAAACGGTCAACAAAACTTACTAGAAAGGCTGAAGAAGAGAGGACATGCCTGTCCTTGGAGGAACTAAGGCAAAGCTCCAGCTTCTGCAGACTGCATTGCTTAGGGCTTGCTGTGACCAGGCAACAAGCTAGTTCAGATATGTAGATGAGGAGGTCTTTTTTCACAAAGAACAGGATGAATCCCTGTTCCTCCTTATCAACATTTTTCCTCCTTTGCTTGGGAAAGAAAGGACGCTGCTGTGCTCAAATGGCAGGGAGCACAGGAGAGTTATAAAAATACCAGAAAATAAGTGTTATTCCCTCTTTAATACAGGGATTGAGACAATTTGACCTTTCCAGACACCTGCAGCTTCCCACAGCTCTAGCCTTGCTTTTAAAAGATGTTTTGGGGTATGTCTAGCTGGCAGAATGCAGAGGTAGCACAGAGAGCTTTCAAACAGCTTCAAGCAGGTTAGATAGTAACGTCTGTCTAGCTGTGATAATAAACTAGCTTCACTCACTGCCTTTTTTTAATTTCTTTTCTTCTTTCTACCTGTTATAGCCACCAGTGCAGACATTATGCTTTATTTTCTTCCATAGTAAGGACTCAGCCATTCTGGTGCAAGTAGGTCTGCTGCTGCGCAATAACCCATTTTAGCAGAGGGCTTGGTAAAACCCCAAGAGCAGCTTCAGAGGTAGGACACAGCTCTTTCCTCAAAGACACAAGACCTTCACAGCATGGTAAGGCCAGTTTCAGCAGCAATCAAGCTGTTAAACTGAATTAATCTGGTTCTTGGTCAAACAACCAGAGAAATCAAAATGTAAACCCTTAAGTTAATGCAAATTTAAGCCTTTGCATTGATTGCCCATCACATATTTATGTCATTGCTTAATTGACTAGCACTCAAATTAACATTCTTCTAGCAACAGCAGCAATAATAATCCTCAGAGCCTTCCTGGGAACCACAGTGTCTCTGGCTTAGGCTGCTGCTATGTGAGTGTGCACAGAGCCCCCACACAGACAGGCTTAAGCCATCCTCCCCCCAAAGAGATCCCCCCATGTCAGCAAGAGGAATGGCGAAAGAAGAATAGAGAGGATGAGAAGGCACTGGCAGGAGTTCAAACGCCAGGGTGCGCAGCACATTCCCTGTGTTGCTGGAAGGTGCCCTAGCCACACACCTCAGCACCTCCCAGCGTCCTTCATAGTACCACTTCACATTACTCATTTTTATCCAGTCTTTTTCCTGGTTACAGCCTCAGGTTAAAATGTGAAATATTTGTTGTTGTAAATACAACTGGTTAATTGTTTGGGGGTTTATATTTCTATTTGTTAGCTTCTGAGAAGGATCTGCAACCAATGGAGCATTGCTGGGGAGGCAGTAGGCAGGGACACCGTCAGCTACCTCCATCCCAGCACACATCAAGCTGTAATGGTGAACAAATCCACCTGTAATCACCAAGCATCTTCTGAAAGGTAAGAGACCTTTCAGATTAAGTCCAACCTTCAACCCACCACTGCTAGGTCACCCCTAAACCATGTCCCTAAGCACTAAGTCTATTTTCCTTTTAAATATCTCCAGGAATGGTGACTCCAGGACTGCACTGGGCAGCTGTTCCAATGTTTCACAACCTTTTTGGTGAAGAAATTCTTTCTAATGCCCAGCTTAAACCTCTCCTGGCACAGCTTGCAACCATCTCCTCTGGTCCCATTGCTTTCCACCAAGGAGAAGAGGCTGAGCCCCAACTTGCTCCAACCTCTGTCAGGAAGCGGTAGAGAGCACTAAGGTCTCCCCTCAGTCTCCTCTCTAATCCTTATTTAGTTCCATTTTCTGTACCTAACAATGTCACTTATAAGGCCTTTGGGACAAGTGAGGAGTTTGCACGTGAGCATTCTGTGAATTTTCCTCGAGAATTGAGGGTTCCGTGGGCAGAGATAAACTGAGCTCCTGTTTAATGATGTTCTGTCACAGCAGGCTGAGTGGGAAGAGCAGACAATTTGCTAGATTCTTTCCTTTTTCCTTCCCTCCTTTATTTCCTTACACGAATGCCTCTTGCCATCTTTTCCCTCTCCTTTCTGCTCTGCAAACAACCTACTCCCATGGCTCCACATGGCAAGTGACTGTAAGCAGAGAAACTGAGGCACATGGGCTTTCTGGGGATCCCTGAACAAAACCATTTGTGCTCCTGATAGAACGGAACTGCAAGGTGAGTAAAAATCAATTGGATTTTGCCATTGACAGCTGTGTTGCCAGGTTCCCCACAGACATGGAGATGTCACAGCCAGCATGGAGGAACCACACCAGCCTGGTCCAACAAGGAGTGGGAAAGCCCTGTAGAACCTTTGTCACATGATTTGGAGGTGTTTGAGCACAACACAATGCCTAGCTCACAGCACAACTATCTGCTCTTGCCCAGACACTGTCTTTTATTTCTTCAGTGCTTCAGGCTCAGCCACTCTTCAGCCAGGGAAATCCTGGCACTGGGTCTGGGCAAGCCCCGAGCTTGAGCAGAGAATCCCTCTGACCCATTCCTGGCTGACAGGGCAATACAGCACCACAGTGCAGACAGCAGGTGAATTTATCATCACGGGCTGTGTTACACTTCACACAGACCTGTGGGGTGCTCAGGAGTGGCGGGTGCTCGGCAGGATGAGCTTCACTTGCTGTTGCAGAGACATTCAGGTGGTACACGACTGTCCATCACCTGCACATACAATTTAAGAGGGTATCTGCTGCACCTTCAGCTTCTTCTTCTTCCTCCTCTGGATTAGCCCTGCCATGGGCAGCATGAAGCTCCTCAGCTAACCAGGTAGAGCAGAAGCAAAACAAATGGGAGAGGAAACAACTGACCTGCTCCAAGAGCAAATTTACTCAACAGAAGCCAAAATCAGGCATCTGAGCTTCTTGCACTGACACTGCTCTTAAGTCAACCAGGCCAGGGAGAGCTTCCCCCGTCTATACTGCTCTCAGCCATCCTGACACTTAATGTTGATCTATCCTCATTTGGCTTTAGCCAATGTATCTGTCAGGGTGAGCTTTCAAAGCAATGAAAGACGTCCCAAGTCCATCCTGCAGACAATGGAAGAAATCTCCCAGGTGGGATTAGCTGCAGGCAGGATAGCATTGTTATGTATATATTCTGCGAATTAATGCCTTTTAGCTGAGAGAGTAGGATAGGACTTGACTCTTTTCCAGCCTGTAGGCTCCTGGTTTCACTAAGTATCAAGTGTTGACTTAAAAAGACCAAGATAATTTTATGACCATCAGGAATATTTCAAGCTATACAAAGCCAGATAATGGCATGGGGAGGGGTGGGGGTGGGTGTGTGTGCAAAAAAGGAGAGAAATCAAATAAATTCATACATATCAGCCTTAATTACTTCCTGACAACAGCCAGCAAGGATTTTTTCCCTTTCAGAAGCAGCATTTCATGCACTGTTGAAGACAGGGCTGGTGGGAGCCAACAGCACATTTGCCCTTCACTGGATGAGCTGGGAGATGGATCAAGGATATCTGATGTTTCCACCAGGACCCTACCTGGCCTGACCCTGTGTCTTTCATCATCAGAACAAACCTTCTCTCATCCACCAAGCAGATAAACTGAATGCATCAGTCCAGCTGTGCTCTGAGTGAATGCAAAAAGATGTTTCTCTCCCTAAGCCACTGGCAAGGAGCTTCCCCAGGGTTCCCGAGCAAAGTGGGGAGAAAGCACAATGAGGAAACACAGGAGACAGTTTATTTGTCACTAACTCAGAAAAAAAGTAATACAAATTTGCTAATGAACTGAGTGGAGAGGCTGAAGGACCAAACAGGAACAGATTAACTGAAGGAGGAGATGGCCACTTTGGGGTGATTATAAGGCTCTGGTGAGAGAATGTAGGGATGCAACTAGGAAAGCCAAGGCCTCCTTGGAATTAAACCTTGCAAGAGAAGTCAAGGGTAACAGAAAGGGCTTCTTCAAATGCATTGCAGGTAAAACTAAACCTACCCCTGCTGAATGAGTTGGGTGCCCTGAAGACAGAGGACACAGAGAAAGAAGACATACTGAACACTTTCTTTGCCTCCATCTATACTTCTGGGTGCTGTCCTGATATCAAAGCCCAGACTACTGCAGCTCCAGAGGAAGTTGAGGCAAGAGAGGAGCCTGCCTTGGTTGATGAGGACTGGGTTAGGGATGAGTTGAGCAAACTGAATGTATGTAAATCCATGGGGCCTGATGGGATGCACCCATGCATGCTAAGGGAGACGGTGGAAGTCATTGCTAAGCCACTCTCCATCACCTTTTCTAAGTCCTGGGGATCAGGAGAGGTGCCTAGAGACTGGAGGTTAGCAAATGTCACTCCCATCTTCAAAAAGGGTAAGAAGGAGGACCCAGGTAACTATAGACCAGTCAGCCTCACCTCCATCCCAGGAAAGGTGATGGAACAATTTGTCCTAGATGCTGTCTCCAGGCACATCAGGGACAGTCAGTGTGGCTTCACCAAGGGGAAGTCATGCTTGACCAACCTGATAGCCTTTTATGAGGGCATAACCAGGTGGGTAGATGATGGCAGAGCAGTGGATGTGGTCTATCTTGACTTCAGGAAGGCATTTGACACAGTCTCACATAGCATCCTCTTGGCCAAACTCAGGCAGTGTGGACTGGATGATTGGGTAGTGAGATGGATTGTGCACTGGCTGCAGGATAGAAGCCAGAGAGTGGTGGTCAATGGGACAGAGTCTAGTTGGAGGCCTGTATCTAGTGAGGTCCCCCAGGATCAGTACTGAGACCAGTCCTTTTCAATCTATTCATTAATGACTTGGATGAGGGATTAGGGTGCACTGTCAGCAAGTTTGCTGATGACACAAAGCTGGGTGGTATCACCGACACCCCAGCAGACTGTACTGCCATTCAGAGATGCCTGGACAGGCTAGAGAGCTGGGCAGAGAGAAACTGAATGAGGTACAACCAAGGTCAGTGTAGAGTCTTGCATCTGGGCAAGAACAACCCCAGGGACCAGGATAGGCTGGGGACTGACCTGCTGGAGAGCAGTGTAGGAGAAAGGGACCTGGTGTCCTAGTGGACAGCAGGATGACTCTGAGCCAGCACTGTGCTCGCATGGCCAAGAGGGACAACAGCTTTTTGGAGTGCATGAGAAAGGGGGTGGCTAGTAGATCGAGAGAGGTTCTTCTCCCCCTCTACTCTGCACTAATGAGACTGCATCTGGAGTACTGTGTCCAGTTCTGGGCCCCTCAGTTTAGGAAGGATGTTGAGGTGCTGGAACAAGTCCAGAGAAGAGCAACTAGAAAGGCTCCCCTGTCTCAAAAGGAGCCACAATTTCTCCCTTGCAGATCACCCCAAGCAAGAAGTTGCTTTCCTCCTCCATTACTCATTGCCCCAGTGAAACCCAGGGTTGATCACGGACACACTTGGCACTGGTGGGAGTATAAACATGTCAATGCAAGGCATCCTGCAGTGGATGGATGGAGGGAGAGGAACAGAAGAAAATCCACTCAGATTTCTCCAACACAGTTTAATCTGTCTGAAAGCTATGACCACAAAGGCTGCAGAAGGCAGATGCCAGAGTAAACCCAGACCATCAGGGGCTGTTTAAATGGGCTTTTTGTTTGCTCTGTGTTTAAGTAAGTGTATTGTGTGCTGGTGTACTCTTCTACAGAGGGCATTAAAGAAGCTTCCTGGCTAAGGGATAGATTAAAAGTTTTGTGTGCTGGGGCAGGCAGCTCCACCAGGTCAGCCTGGCATGTGGAAATGCAAGAAAATAAATAAATGAGAAAAAATAATAGACTGAGTTGGCTAAATTGAAAATTGTAGCAGGGACGTGTGCTACCACGATTCCTAAAGCAAAGGCAGGTTCCAGAAGGAACTGAGCCTGGAAGTACACTCCTCACCATGTATGCTGCCAGGGCTGTATAAGATGGCCCACCCATCTGCTGTCTCCAGACACCCCCCCAAGCTTTTGGCAGACTGCAGGCACATTGCAAGAGGCGAGTGGCTTCCAGACAGAAGTATTGCTCAAGCACTTGTCCCTCCCCTGCTCAGCAACACCCACATGCAGCATCAGCATCCCCTCCCAGTCCACCAAGCTGCCTGCAGAGCCACTGCAATTCCCCACCCAGGATTAGGTACTAACCAAGAGGTATGGACTCCCTGCTCCCCCATCTCCACACTCATCCTCCTGCCTGACCCAAAGCCTTAGGGATGAGCCCTATCATCCCAAGAAACCTGTCCTAATAGCACTTCCAACCACAAACCACCAGCATCCAGCAAACCTAAACTATTGGGAGAAAGCAAGCCAGCAATTGGGGTAAGAAAACTTCAGGTGAACAACTGTAAGAAGTATATTTAAGATGTTCTTGACTTGGACAGCAGGAAAAAACTTCCTCACAGAAAGCTGCTCCTGCCCCTCTGTGCTGCCAAGGGCTCCCTACACACAGCCCCAGCAAACAGGGCTGGACATCCACCTGATCATAGTCCATGCAGCTTCAAGCCATCCCAACACCAGGGGCATAAGGACAGCAGAGTCAAAGCCAACATCCCCTGCTGCTTGGGCAGGTGCTAGGTAAGTGGGCAGCAGCCAGGGATGGGAGCCCAAAAGCCTAAGTGCATTTTAATGTTACACACAGGTAGATCCACTGCAAGGTTCCTTGTAAGGAAAAGTTAAAGCAGCTTAAATTATTCTCTCTCTACCTGGAGGCTCAGAAGCGCCATCTTAAACGATGCTCAAGGTACTGAAAACTAGAAGTGCAGTCCCACATGGAGTCTGGCAGCTGCAAGTTCTTTGGGCTTCAAGGGAAAACAAGGAATTTACAGGAGATCGTATTCCTCTCAATGTGTGCACTCAGCACAGCGCAGACTCCAGCTGGGACTACAGAAGTGGTGAAACCCGCTTTTTTTAATTACAGACCTGGCTGAGTTTCCCTTTATTCAAGTTCATTTTGTGGGTTTTTGGACCAGGATTCTCCAGGGAAAACTAAAGCAGCTCAGATGCTGCCATTCCCTGTCCTGCTGGTTACTTAGAGGGACTGAGCAGGTCCAACATAGCTCTGGGGCTCTCTCCTAAAGCAAGGTACAAGTGGGGCCATGATCCCTCAGCCCACACCCCTCTCAGGAGCCCTGCCCCACCATAGCTGGACACTGCATTTTCCATCACAGATGTAGGATGCTCTAGCATAGTTTTTAAGGAGATTTGGTCCAGCTTCTCTCAACAGCCAACTCCATATCTGTCACTAAGCACACCCTGAACTACATGCTGCAGGGAAAACTTTAAGGAAGTATTCCCAGTCTGACCAGCTGGAGCGCTGGGTTTGATCTCTGCACCACACCAAGAACTAGAGTAGTTCACAGAGAAAGAAGAGATATTTACTGCTTCTCACAAGATGTATCAGAAGGCTGCAAGCACCTGGCAATCACGAATGCACTAACAGAGAGACAGGATAATAAAGATTATTGCCACTTTAAGATTTTGCCTTTCTGCCTTGTTAAACAATGTCCCATTCTCCAAGCTCAAAAATCAGGGGACAAGTGGGGAGGTGGGATCGGAGGTGGGATATCTGTCCCCAAGGGTCCTGCCTCAGGCAGCTCTACAGCATCTTTAACAAGATCAGGAGGCAAACCTGGCCTAGCAGAGGCTTCAGGGGCTGATCACTCAGCCTAATAAGCTAGTTGTGGCATCAAAGCAGCTACATAAAGAACATATAGTTATGGATCATTTTAATTACGAACATAATAGCTTTATCTTTTTGTTACCTTGCTCCATTATTAAACCCCTTTATTTCACATGTACATTTTTAATTCTCAAATCCAGCCACCAGCAAAACTTATCATAAATAATTTAATACACAACAAGGCACCAGTTCCTCCAAAAGCAGCAGCCCTGGAATGAGACTACTGGAAACTCTCTCAGCATCTGACAGTTTAAAGCTGTGCCAGAGCATCCAGAAGATAGCAATATATGGCTCCTCCAAGCAACACATGCTCATTTAGAAGCCCTACCTCAGAAGCCTGTGTGAGAAGAGCATCTCTGAGTGACCATCAATACATAGGAGGGGTCTTTGGCATGCACTAAGCAGGAGAGACTGGCATTGAGCCTGAACACCAGTTTGAGAGCTGCACAGAGAGAAACTTTCAGCTGCATGGTTGTCTCTACCCTGGAGACCCATAGCCAGCTACACAGATTGGCTAGGCAAGAACATTCCCCTATCAGTGTCTTGGCACCACAACACCAAGTTTAGGGTACAGAAGAGTAATTGAAGTGTATTAGAGCACCTGGAAGTCTTGAGAGCTGATCAAAGCTGCCGAGTACCAGCATCCCTGCAAAAATATACCCAGGAGAGCCAAAGCGAGTCCCTGACCTCCTAGCTGTACTGGGGAAAAAGCTGCTACTTATCCCGTTCTCTACTTATCCACAATTAGTGTGCTTAAGAAATAGCTTTTTATAATGATGTTTGTCAGTTTTTCTAATTACACAATATATGCAGCACACCACCTTAATTTTTCATATACCTACTTCCCTTTTTCCTTTCAATGAAATGGATTTAAAGTAAAAATCACCCACACAATAGCCACCCCGAAGAAACTAAGAAGACTTTCACTAAAGGCAAGAGCACAGCCAGCTTTCTACCTCATGCTGTTCATCACATGCATTCCCTCCATGAGGTTGTATTAAAAATATGCAAGCCAAAACAAGAGATACCTAAAAAACCAAAGCACATTCTACCTGGCTCACTCTTGGTTCTGCTACAGTGAGCATTTGTGTCTGTGACCCAATGAGGTCAATAGGAAATAAGCAGGTGCTTAAGTTTGAGGCTTGTGAATAAATTACCCATTATTGAAGAGAGCACATACGTGCATGTCCCTGATTGCTGAATCAGGGCTTTTAAGCTATCAAATGGCATCAGCCTGATTGCCATCACAGGGTACCCTTTTGCTTCCCTACCACTGAGGCAAGACCTTCTTAAACTGATTATGTTTGATTTGCTCAATGAAAGGGGAGAGATGCAGGGAGCTTCCCTGAGCCTTCGTGTCCCCCGACCCTTCCCACAGATCAATTCTCTAGCACCAGTGAGGGTTAGAGCAGCTGCTAAATGAAGTGCAGTCAGGGCTTCATCTAGATGATCCCCTGGATAAGTTGCCTTTAAATCGCTCCTGCAGACAAACCCAGAGCATTTGCTGATGTCAGGAAGCGGTTTGCTCTGGATCATCCTAGAGACTGCCTGCACCATCCTGCTAGGCAAAGACTCCAGCCCAGTCTCAGGCAGACTCCAGTGTTCCGTTCCCAGCTGCTCCAGGAAAGGTTGGACAGGCTCTGCCCCAGCCTGCTGACTCCTTACAGCCCCCATGTCCAACACCAAAGGTTTGGCTGCATCCCAAACCAGGGCTCTCATTCTCCAGCCCAGTCCACAGAACTATGGGGAGTTGCTGCAGGTTGGACTGGCGCCCATTTTTTAAGCCCTCTGAGCTTGTCAGAGCAAGGTGCCATGCCTCAGCACACATCACCCCCCACTTCTTCCCTTGCTTTCATCCAGCATGGGGGCACTGGGACCCGCTCAAGAGCAAACAGCTTTTGCACAGTGGCTTTATCTTTGCTGGCAGGAAACTCTGAAGTTTCAGAAGGCAACAAGGGAAATGTGTGCTGTCAAAATCAAAGTGGTAGTAATTAAACAGGAGCTTCCTCTGTCCCAGGGAGGTGGTCAACAGAGCAGTATTTGTGAGTGGAGATGTGAGATTATGTCCTGCATGAAGGACTGCAGATGCACAAGGCAAAAAGCTCACCCACAGTCACCAGACTGGTAAGGGATGGCCAATTCCCACATACAAATGAATCCTGAGGACCCTTTCCTGCTCTCCCAAGTTCACGACCGTCCCGCAATTCAAAACATATCCTCTTTTTATTCAAAACTAAGAAAATCTTCCAGAAAAAAAGGAAGAATCAAACAAAAAAAGTTTCTAAAGCATTTCCCAGTCTGATGTGAAAAAGCTAATTACCCAGCACAGAGGTGAATTGATGGAAAAGGCGCTTGGGTATCAGGAAAGGCAGTGGCTGGCTTTTCCCAGGACCACATTCAGCCCAGATCAATGCTGCTCTGCAGCTGGCATCTGCTCTCCATAGTTCCATTTGTTCCATTGATGGGTTGACAAAGTGTCAATGTCAAAGCATGTGGATTTCTTGTCCAGTGAAAGACACTCAAGGTTCAAAATTGCACCTTGACCAACTTAGGTCAATTGACGGCAATTATCACCAGTTTCTACGCTGCAAGATTGTTAAGGGTTCAGAGAAAAAAATGACTTGTCCTTCCTTCACCTTGCATACAAATGAAAAGCAAATGTGATCTTCTTGCTCTTGACATAACCGTGCTTTAAAGAGCTTCACAAACATCTATTTCCTCATTTGAGCTCACACAGAAGACACATTATCTCTTTTAAATATGCCTTCTCCTTGGCGGTGTGCAGCCATTCCCCTATCTTTAACATTTTACGAAGCTGCCAAATGGTTATTTGCAAAACTGACATTAGGAGATGGATATAATCTATTTTAAACCTCAGCAAAATTGGCCAATTTCATGAGGTTTTAACATACAGCTGAATTAATCAAGTCACACAGATTATGAAATGTGAAACGCAGTCCCCCAGCTCTTCACCCGCATGGGAGCCATTTGGAAAAAGCCCAAGCGCCTCACGGCACGGTGAGGAGAGAAAAATAATAATAAAGAGACTGGTTTCCAGTACACATTGGATTCCTGAGTGATGATGCTTTCCCTGGCAGCACCTCTCTGTCTTGCAAGACTTCCACCTTGACTCGCCTTTTGGCATCACCCCGCTCCTTCAGAAGCAAAGCCCAGGGAAACCAGGAGTGACGCCTTCAGGCTCTGTACCCACCCAGTGCTGCTGCTTCTGCAGTGGGGCTGGATTCCATCCTTCCTCCCCTCGTCTCGATGTTTTGGCTACCTCCTGTCTTTCTCCTCTGCCCTTGGCACTACAGGGTCCTCTCCCCAGAAAACCAGTGTCAGACTGGCTGGAAGCAGCTTCACCCTTTCAAGGGGAAACAGATCCAGGAAAAAGCATTTCCTTCAACATTAACATTCCAGACTTCTCTGTCTTACTTGATCTCATTTGCAAGGTCTTGCTACTCAGTTGCTTGGAGACTTTTGTTTATTGCCTTATTTTTCTATTGTTTGAAATTGTTGAAGTTAGTGTTTTAACAAAGAATGAGGCCAAAAATATTGATTCCCAGGCTAGAACTGCTTGGAGCTGGCTGTTTTCCACCTTTTGCTAAAGACACGTGTAACGTGGAGCACAGCACTGTGCAGGGACAGGACGGGGGGAACAGCATTGTGTGCTCCTTCCATTGTGGGTCTCTGGCTCGGGCCAGGGGACATCAGCAGAGCAAAGCCATGCTGTGCTGGTCTTACCAAGGGAGTACTCACTTGAGCTAGATTTTTGCCTCTCTACAAATTCCTTCAGCTGCCACCCTCCACCAGCCCCCAGGGACAGATGGGTGGGGAGCAGCACCTGGGATTTTGGACCCATGGAATAACTCAGGAAAGAGGGTGGAGGTTTCCAGTGATGGCAGGAGGGCAGCAAGGGGACTATGGCATGCACCAAGGTGGGTTCTTCTTGTGCCCCACCATCCAACACTTTTTCCTGTTGAAACAGGCAGCAGCATCACTCCCAAGGACACCTTCGCTCAGCTTCCTGCACTCGGATAGGATTTTCAGCACCTCAAGATAGGGGGCATCTCCCCAGGCACCAGCTGCTGTGCAAAGGCAGGGAAAGCAGGATGGAGTCTGAATGCAAACACAAAGACAAATGTCTCTGAAGGAAATGTGCTGCCCTCCCCGGCAGTGTCAGGAAACATTTGTCAAATGGCAGAAGTCATTAGCTGTTTCACCGCTCACATATCAGAACATCCCATCACTGGAGATGGCTGGTTAATGCCGACCTGACAGGGCTCTTGCTGCCTGAGCAGAGGTCAGCCCCCTGCTTTGGGTTGCAACTGCCAGGTTTGCCCTACACAGGCACAGTCACTGGTCTGGGCACCCCCAGCTCTGCTGCCTTGCTGATGGGCACTGCAAACGGAGCTGTACCAAGGAATCCTGCCTGGCTTCTGGCATCCTTTCTGATCCAACCCTCAGTGCTCATTTTTCTATAAACATTTCAAAGCCTTTAGCTAAAGGTGGAAGACTACCACAAGCCTATGGCAATGGGTCAGAAGCCAAAGACCTGAGTGGTTAAAGGTTTTCTTAAAATCCATGAAAGGTCAACACAAACCCTACAACCCATCCTCTTGGGTGGCTTTAAGGAGCATTAGCCTGAACTGTATTGAGCACAGGCATTCTCTGGGGAAAGCTGCTTGCCTCCTACGCACAGCAGAGCAGGAACAAGCCACCAGATGCCAGCCTTATATCTGAAAGAAGGAAAGAGCAGGTTTAGTTTGTGCAGGGGTTGAATTTCTCCTACCAGCAAACATAGCTGCTGGCCACTTTCCCACTCAGGCACCACAGTCCTAGCCCACACGGCTTGACAAAGGTGAAGCTGCTCAGCTGCACAGATTGAGACGCCGACAGGTGAAGAGCACCCTTTCTCCCCATGAGCGTGGAGATAGGATGGGAACAAGTGATACTTATACAAATCTTATCGGTGGATTTATACAGATATTCAAATAAGAGCAAATGCTCATGAGAGGGTCTGCAGTAGTATCACAGTAAGGGGTGAGGGATTCCCCTAAATGCACCCTGCATCTGGCAATGAAACTACTGTTGAGGGCCCTGCTGGGGAAGGTGGTAATGCCTGCTCTTCTCTCTTGGGAAAAACAGAATGGGTTTTCAGACCAGCCATCAAGGGGAGAGATGGAGGTTAATCCAGACTTCAATGTGGACAAGGGATGCCCAGACACAAGGCACAAGTCACTGGCACTACAAACACAGCATGCTGGGATCAGGAGCTAACATTGAGAGTTAAATTCAAAACACAAGGAAACAGCACAAGACTGGAAATAGGAAAAGGCTGTCAGAGATCTGAATGCCAGGACAGAGCATCTTCTGCTGCTGCTTTGGTAGGATAGGGGCAAAAACATGATCACTATGAGACCCTGTGTGGGTGGTACCCTCACTCCATCAGATCATGGCAGTTCTTGGTCCATCCTGTTCTGTCCAGTTGTTCTGGTGGGCAGGGACAGTGCTGAGAAAGCCCTGTAGGAGCATCTCAGCCACAGCACGTCCGTCTGTCTCTCCTTGGTCCTCCTCAGTGCACGGCTGGCAGGGCACCAGGGAAATTAAGCAGGCGATTTCTAAAGCTGAGAGAAAAGCAGCCATCTGGGCCCTAGCAGACAGGTTATTTAATGAACAAAGGGAATTTTCTAGAGATGCGGGAGAAATGCAACAGTGTGAACAGAAGCAGCAGTAAACCCTCCAATCTGTCCAGAAGAGAGGAGCTTTCAGGAAACACTGAATACTGGGGTAATGCCCCGTCCCATCTAATTAAAGCATGAAACAAGAGAAGGGCTGAAGCGGTGGGAAGCAGGAAGAAGCAGGGTGGGCTAGGGGTGAGTTTTAATCTTTTCTGTGCCACCACACTGAGCAGGGGCAGTCACCCCATGACAGTGGGAGCAGCCATCCTGGCAGCCCCTTTGCTGCCTTGGTACCTTTGGTGATGGGCTTTGACATCAGTGGGTCCCATAGAAGACTTTATGTGCCCTCACCTTAATAATGATCACATTCCCCTGCAGAAAACATATTCACCACTTGCATGATGGACAGAAACCCTGGCAGCTCTCCCATGTCATGGCTCCAAGGTTCAGGGTACCAACCTGGCACCCTCACCTTGCAAAATGCACCAGCTACAGACCCTTCCACTCCTTTCTGCTCTTCCCCATGATTCCTAATTCCATTTTTGAGGACTTTCTCATCCCATCGTTTCATGTTCTGCAACATTTCATAATCCTGTTCTGCAGGCAGTGTTCCCTTTCTGCCGGGGTTGGTGAGCAGGTGTCTTTTGAAGCTCTTCCAGGTTATTGAACTGCTATGTTAATGCAGCTTGTTTCCCATCAGTTGAGGGCAGAGTGCCGGGGACATCATTTATTTTCCGTGTTTATTTATGTCAGGAGAGTCCTTAAAGGATTTGTTTGCAGCTGCTTTGGTTGCTGCTCTTGTTAAGTTGACCTCCTGCCCAACCATGTGCCAATGAGTCAAGTCTGGGGAGACTGGAGGCCATCAGCTTCCTTCAGCTGTTTTGATGCTGTGGAAACAACTAATTCCCTTTATGCTTCTTAATAAGGAGTAGAGTCACCCCTTTTTCTGGCTAATAGGCCCTTATACCCTGTGAAGGTGAGCCAAGCTGAGAGCCAGCAGTGATCCCCCAGCCGAACACCCCTACAGTCACCTCCTTTTCAGATGGCTTGAGCATGTCTCATCTGGATTTTGAGACAACCCAATCCAATCCTATAACATGTGGGATCCCCCCAAGGAATAAGCTCCTTCCTTCTCCAGGATGATGCAAATCAGGTATTGAGATTATCTCAACAGAGCAATCTTCCCCTCTCATCCTCATGGAGGAAACAACTGAGTGCATATTTTTAATCTTGCTTTCATTGTTACTTCTGTCCCAGCCATGGCTGCAGGTGTCACTTTTTTTCTTTGTTCTAGCAATATATGGCCAGTTTGCAAGCTAGACTGACCTCCCCCTCAGTGCCAGCCCCTGCTTAGTTTAGGGTTCAACAACCACCCTGCTTCATCCCCCACACAACATGGCCAAACCCTGTGCCCTTCCCCAGGGGTCCAAGCTGGCACAATTCCCCTCTCCAACAGCAACTTCCAGCTCTTTGGAGCATCCCATGATGAGATGCTGGGGAGCTGGCTGCCAGTTAGCCCTCCCTTTAGGGTTTGGGGCTGTCCCAGCAAAAGAGATAGGAGAGCATGCCATATTGATTTTCCTCCGTCATCCTCACAACCATCCACACAAAGAAGCATTTGTTATTTCATGACAGATCCCTGTGGAGGCTGCACAGGCATCCTCCCTGCTTGAGCTGATAATTTAGCCAGAAACTCTGCTTTAAAGAGGTTTGCAATGTTAATTAAATTTCTGCAGTTGTACCTCTTGGCTCTGAATATGATACAAGCACGTGAAGAAGGGCTCAGCAACTTGTCCTCTTTCAAACTTGGCTCTGAACAAGTCTGGCTCCAAAGACCAAATTCCCTGGATGCAGTATCAGAAATAAAATACTGTGCCTCAGCAGAAGGAGCTGAATGCAGAGCTGTGAGGATTCAGAACCTGTGTGGGTCTAGATAACCTACAGGCTGAGAGATGATCCCAAAGCTACAAAGAAAAGCAGGTGTCCTTGCCCAGAGAAGAATTCCTCTAAACAGACAAGCAAAATCAAGTGTCTGTGCTCACAGATGGGCTTGAGGCAAGTGGGACAGCAGGCCACCCCAGGGACTCCAGATGAATTCCACACAAAGGCCCCATAACTGCAGCTTCCTTTTCCCCTTACGATGTACAGCTTTTGCCTTGGCCTGGCACCGATGGCCTTCACCACCATAGCTGGGCTCTTGTAGAGGCTGCTTTCCAAGAAAGGGGAGATACCAAGCCTGGGAAATGCAGGAGACAGGTTCGTTTTTATAGTTAAGCTTTAAAAACGTAAAACTGAGGCTGTTTCTTCAGGGAGAAGACATTAATAAATGAGATAGAAGGGAAACATAGAGAAGATAAGGAGAACTTTATCTGAGGGAAGTTGTTGGTCTAGGGCTTCCTGAGCAGCTGAGTGACATCCACTGCCTGAGCTGTCCCTGCGGTGCAGGTGGGAGACGGGCATATGATTTCCTCGGGTTCCACAGGACTGGGACACCAGAGCAGAGATGGGAAAACAAGCTAGTTGTGCCCGGCTGGCACTTCCTACAGCACAGTGCAATGCCTGCCAGCTATTACAAAGGGCCTGGAAGCAAGACGGCTGGTCAGGTCAGGAGGTACTCACTGCCAGCACAATTGCTCTGGGGCAGAGACTAATCACTGGCCTCTGTGGCTGGAGCCATCCAAGTGACACAGAGCTGGGAGGACATGAACCAGTGCTCGGCATGCTTTACCCAATGGGGGACATTTTACAGAGGTGTCAGCAGCAGTGTGATGGAGAGGGGACAGAGAAACTGGGCTGATTAAAGGGTTGGAGAACAGGTCTGATGAGGAGATGCTGAGGAAGATGGGGCTGTTCAGCCTGGAGAAAAGGAGGCTGAGAGGAGACCTCACTGCTCTCTACAGCTATCTGAAGGGAGGCTGTAGTGAGACAGGTGTTGTCCTCTTCTCCCTTGTGACTAGCAATAGGACAAGACAAAATGGGGTCAAATTGTGCCATGGGAGGTTCAGATTGTATCTTAAGAAAAAGAGTGGAGAGGCCTTGGAACAGACTGCCCAGAGAGGGAGTGGAGGCACCATCCCTGAAGGGGCTCAAAAAACAGGCAGACCTGGCATTTCAGGAGATGGCTTAGTGGTTGAGGGTTGTAGGGCAGACAGCTGGACTTGATGGTCTTTTCCAACCTTGATGATTATATGTCTTCCAGAAGGCAGTGGCAAAACTCCCGCAGACAGGTGACAGTGGGTCTGTGCACACAGTAAAAAAAAAAAAAGAGGAGGCTAACAGGTGACCTTATTGCTGTCTGTAACTACCCAAAAGGTGGTTATAGTCAGGTGGGGGTCGGTCTTTTCTCCCTGGACACTGGAGACAAGACAAGGGGTCACAGTCTTAAGCTCCATCAGGGGAGGTTTAGACTTGACATTAGGAAAAGGTTTTTCACTGAAAGAGTGACCCGATTTTGGAATGGACTGCCCACAGAGGTGGTTGGGTCACCGTTCATCTCTGGAGGTGTTCAAGGTTAGGCTGGATGAAGTGCTGAGTGGCATGATCTAGATGTTAGATGGTTAGGTTTACTTGGTTGGTTTTAGGTTGGACTAGATGATCTTTAAGGTCTTTTCCAGCCTCATCATTACTGTGATACTGTGATACTCTGTGGCCATGGGACACACTGGTAGGCTCAGTGCCTCAGAATGGGATTCCAAGAAGAAACCAAAGACTGTGCAGTTGTTGGCAGAGGCCCTGGCTGCGAGGAGAACAGCCACTGCTGCACAATGAGAGTAAGGGGGTGTGGGAAGCACTTGGCAAACTTTATCTGCTGGAGGACCTCTGTGGCCACTCTGGGATTTGGGAAGCAGAGGTCTGCCCCTGAACAAACCCTCACCATTTCCTTCTGCTAATGCAAACAGCAATCAGAAAGGTCCGGGGGGATGTGCTCGGCACTCCCCAGCACCCCCCACCCCACCCCCCATCCCCAACAGCAGGGTTTGTGGCCTCAGCATCCCGCCCGACCCCCGTGTCTCCTGGCACATTTCCCCAGTTTCCAGCAGAGGGCACCGGAACGACACCGACGGGACCGACCGGAGCCCCCGGAGGAGCACCTGGCCCGGCCCGGCCCGGCCCGNACGGTGATTTTCTGCCATAGCTGACGGGGGGGGGGAAGAACACCGATGGGTGCGGAGGGGCACCACCCATCAGCACCAACTCTGCATCTCCCGCACAGTGCAGGCAGCAAGCACAAACCCTCAGGAGCTGCTCCTCTCGGGAAACAACATCATGCCCAGGACCCCGCTGGGCTGCTGGCAAACCTTGATACAGAGAAAGACCCAGATCGAAAGAGAATCCAGTGAAAGCAAATCCCCCAGTAAGAGCAGTGTGGGTAAAAAGTGCCAGCCCAGCTCAGCAAATGGGCTTTGCAGAGCACATCCAGCAGTCATACACACCTATCCCAACCCAAGGGTCAGCCAGCAGACCCACCAGTGTCCAGAAGGTAGACGTCACTCCAGGACATCACCTGTGAGAGTTGCATCCCACAGCTGCAGCCAGGGCAAGGCCAGCTTCCAGAATTTCTCCTCTTTCTCAATGCCTCTGGCTCCCACCAGTGTCACAAGTGGCAACAAGAGTCAATGCTGCCAGGAACCTGCTGAGATGCAGTCAAACCACATACAAATCACCACCAGAGCCTACACAGCAGTGTTCACATTCCTACTGCAGTGCTGAGCAAACACATCAAGTGCTGCTTCTTCCACTACATGACCCCTCTCCACTGCTGTGGCTTGATGGGGCACAAAGCAGCTCTTAACATCCAAATGCTGCCAAGTGCTGGTCCAGCAACCACCTCTCATGGAACCACTTGACCCATACCTGACCCTGCAGTAATAGTCTGAAGTGGAGACTCCATGAAAACCACCCAGCTCCAGACTGGACACACTTCAGAAAGAGAAGTTTTTGACTGTTGGAGACCCAGTGCTCAGAGCTCAGGTCACCTTTCAGGGAGCAATGTGGTCTGTAGTCAATTACTAACTTCATCTCATGCCTCAGAGCCTGGCAGATAAGGCACTTGGTGCTCAATTCTAAACAGAGAAAGAGAAGTTTGGTATCTGACTGGGTGAGTTCCTGTGTTCACTGCCCATGCAGGACTGTGGAGCATGACAGCTGATTTCCTCCACATTATCTTGATCTTGCTGGACACCGAGTGAGCGTATACCAAAGCAAGAGGTGTATTAGAAATGCCAAAACAGCAACAGATTGTCTGATGGGACTGTCATTCTGTCATGAAATATGACATGCGCGCAGCCCCAGAGGAAGAACGGGATTGCTGTGCACTTCAGTGCCAGCAGAGGCCATGCAGGATTATTCCTCATTTTGGAGTCTCATTCATCAGAGCTGAAGGATACGTTTCTGCAGCATAAACAAAATGTGGCAAAAGTCCCAAACTACCTGCTACTCCTTAGCTGCATCTCTGTATGAAACACGGTGCCACTTCACAGGCACATCTGGGAGGGATTTCCCTGCTGTGAACCCAACTTCCTCCTGCTTTTGAGCACAAGCACATCTCTCACACTAGAGACAAAGGTAGACAGCATGGCTTGGTACAGAGGAACAGGGAATTTGCTGAGCCGCAACAAACTGTGAAAGAGGAAAAATAAAGCAAATTTAATGCAGAGAATTTATCAAAGGATCAAAGATGCTCCTCAAGCAGCATCACTGAGTGTCCTTCTGCTGGCAGATGTCTCAGAGGGACACTATGAGCATGAAAAAACAGCAGTGACAAAATAAACACCAGTCACAAGGTGGGTACAAACTTATGGGCTGGTGCAAGCACCCAGAGCTCCTCACCATATGCTTTGTCGAAGGCACAGCCTTGACCAAGAACCAGCAAGGACATAACTAATGTTGAATGGATGCAGAATTTCCAGAGGGGATGTCATATGGTGGGCTCAAGAAAAACAGGGAAGACTGCTTTGTTTTAATCTTGCTTAGTGATAAATGAGACTTGACACCCATTCCCAAAGGCTAAATACATCAACTCCAGGGCTTATAGGTAATTAGAACTGGAATCATCATGGGTTCATCTTTAGCATTATGATCCTTGTGCTTTCCTTGGGATCCTATAACCAAACATCCCAGGGGCTACAGTAAGACAAAAGGAGCATGTGTTTGTGTTACACCCTGCAACCAAACCAAGAAGCCAAAGGTTTGGTAGTTACAGGCCTTTGAGAAGGCAACAGCCTGTAGGGTGGCTGTGAAGGAGCCCAGCAGAGCCACCCAGCAGCTCAGGACACTGGGAGTCACAGCTTCAATTCAGAAGGAAACGTGAAAATCCATCTCCCAACCTGTACTTCAGCCACAATCTCAGCAGTATTATTTGTGCATGCGATAACATCTTACTGAGAAAATCAAACCTTCATGATGGGTTGACTGATAGGCAGACAGTTAAAGCCTGAGAACAAGCAGTATAGCCTACAACTTGCAGTATTTTGGAAACTCTACAGCTGACAATCAGGTGCACGCTTCCTCTGATGCGTTCCCAGGTTTTCCTCTCAAAAAGGGATCTCATGGGTACTCCTTCCATCTTTTTATCCTATTTAGGTCCCATCCAGGGTTTGACTGCTCACTTGGTCCCACAGCTGTTCTCAGGTCTGCTTCCTCAGCCTCAAAAAGACTTTGGCCAGAGATCCCCAAAGTCCAGCAACAGCACACAAAGTTTCCTTTTGATCCCTTTAGTAGTCTGTCACAGCCAGCAAGGGGCTCTGGTAGGAAGTGGAAAAATGCAGAGCCAGGTGATTTAGGATGGGACATCCGAGGAAGCCAGTCAATGCCCCCGCCATGGTGTAGGGCAAGCAACCTTTGCAAATGAAGACAAACTCCTGGATGAAGCAGTGTAGACCTCTTATCTCCCACTTGTGTTTTGGATGAGACAACTTTTTGTCCTGCATCCTCTAAGAGGGATGTGTGCAGCAGTCCATGTAGGTCACACTTGTACTGCAGAGAAAACCTGGGCTGGGGGTGATCCTCAGCAGCTGGGAGCTTCGCCACAGGAGGTGCCAGCTGGAGTTTGTTAAATGACAAGATGATATAATCCAAACATGTCCATCATCTTCAAGCAAGGACCTTGTGACATAGGTAAAATTGCTTTTGTGCACCCTAAAGATCAATATTGTCAGGATGAAATAACATGTCAGCTGATGTGAAGAACTCCTCCTGGCCACTGACAGTCAGAAACTCCTTGAAATAACAATATGAAAAAAAATCCTGAATATATTGCTGCTTGCCACATCTCTGTATCCAGACTGTTCTCACTAGGAGCTGTAGATCATCTCCAGATTTCTTGGAAGAACAATTTTCTTTTCTGGAAGAACAGTTCATTCCAATGTAGGAAATTCCTCAGGTTTAATTGGGTTCTTTTCTATGGTATCATCAAGGTTAATCAAACAGCCAGAGCCCCATCTGAAGACATACACTACTCAGTGAATGTTGGCATTTACTCCATGTCAGTCATGGCAGGACTTTCTTCTGAACAAACCCACTGTCAAAGGCAGTTTCTCATTCTGCTCATCTAAAACTGTTCAGTCCTTCATCAGCTTCTTCCCCTCACCCCTGCACGTCTGCTTTGTTTTGCGCTGGATTTAACTTTGCGTATGGTTTGGTGTGGGTTTTTTTAATATAACATCAAATCTCTTAATTCTCTGACCCAGAAATCAGAGACAATCCTCATAAAAATCTGGGACAAAGAAAACGCAGCTGCATGCACACAGCAGCAAGAGCTTCCCAAACTCCCAAATCTACCCATTTAGAGTAGATTTTGATTAAAGAAAGCATTTTGAGAGCTGCTGCTGTCAGATCTCAGGTTATTTTGAAAGCAAATCCTTGGCTTTCATGTGCAGCTCAACTCAGAACAAGACACTCTAAAGAGCAACGATGTGGTGTCCCATGTTTACCATCAGCCAGTGATTTGCACCCAAGACGTAAGAGCTTTTCCCTTCCGCATTGCCATCGACACAAGGCAAGCTGGGACCCGAGACCCATGTAGGGACAGGCCTGCTCCAGCAGCATCCAGAAACAAAGGTTCCCTCAGCCGCAGCATGACCTTTTGCAGAGCCACACAGTCCATTGCTGCAGCACTTGCCAATGAGTAAATAATGAGACATTAGTGCGTGGCCCCAGCCATGAGTCAGACGAGCCGCCGCCACTGCTAATGAACTTGCAGGGACAAAACTGGGTGTCAGACACATTCAGCCCCCTTAGTTTTGTGATAACATCACCAGTGTTACAGCCATGTCATCCCTATGCCCTCAGCGGGGCACTGGTCCCAGTGGTGAATCACAGGCACAAAACTGGGAGAACCCCAAGTGCTATGGTTTTCCACAACCTCTATGCAAGTTTAATTTCATGAGGGAGAATAACAAAACATCTCAGGCTGAGTTAGGTGCAGTTTCATCACGCACTGCACCAGGGATGAGGAAAGGTCCATCTGGGAGAGTCCTGCCAGGCAAGAACTGCTTCTACCCCACAAAACGTGGCTGCAGTGCTCAAGGATGAGGAGTGAGGTCCAGGTGGGGAGCTCCATACACAGTATCAACCCTGGGGAAGACCCCAGTGACAGCAGGGCTGCACCCACCTATTCCTGGCTCTTCTAGAAATCAAAGCTTCATGAAAGGGGCTTAATCACCCCGGGTAGTTCCCATGGCTGAGCCCACAACAGAAGCTGTGCCAGGAGAAAATTGCAGTCCTGTATCTGGAGGTCTGGGGGTGCTCACATCTGAAAGGGAAATGGGCTCAAACCAGCCAGCGCTTTAATTCCAAATTAAATGCTTTCACAGGAGTCTGTTTGAAAGCTTCCAGCCAGCCTTTTGTGAAGCCAGTTTAGTTTGCATTGTACTTTGGCTTCAAGAGGTACCTTGAAATGTAACGAGCAGCACTGTATTTTATTTTTTAGCATGGTAGCTTAACTTTGTTGGAGAGAATTCACGGCTCTGAGATGGCCACTGCTCCATGCAGGAAGGCAACCAAGTGCTGTAGTGGCAGAGGGGCCAGCAAAGCTCCTTTCTCCTGTGCTGTCAGCCTGAATGGATTATTGTTTAGAGAATCTATTGAGCATTTTGCTCTGAAAGGCTTGCCATTTTAGAAGGCTGAATGAAGCTCCGACTGGGATTATCAATTTTTAATTTCCCCATTAGCAGAAACAGAAGGTTACAAGTCTGGTGGTTTCTCCTGACAGAGGGAACAGCCAATTTCCATACCAGGATTTTACAAGAAGAGGGCTAATTATCCCGAGCCTTGATCCAGGCAGTAAGTTCATGTCTGAGGGACAGTGTGCCCAGCCACAGGTTCTTAAAAGAAGCGAATTAGGAGAGTTCCCAGCTGATCCTGGGGCAGGTGGAAGCAGGAGGGTGCTCTGACCAAGACCTGCAGCTGGGCATCTGGCAGTAACCACAGCAAGATGCCTCTGCATTCCTGCAGGCAGGAAAAGCACCCTCAGGAACAGTGAGAAAGAGCCCATTCCCCAGGCATTGGCCAGCTTCTACTTTGAAATTCAGCACTTGGGAGACTCAGGGCACAGACTCACCCCTGCGCTCCCTGATATGTGGACACAGAGGAACCTCTGTTTGTGCCCCCAGCCCACTGCACCAGCCAGGGGGGTGGCACAGTATCACAGGGCTCTGTGCCACCCAAGCTCTCCCCATAAGCGCATCCTTGTCATTCAAATGAGAAACTGCCACAAAGGCAGGGCCCTACCCCGAACAAAGAGCCACTTGGGATGCCGCAGAGGGGGATGCGGGTCTGTGGGCTCCACAGATGAATGCAAATGCCTCCATCCCCTGGGAACAACTTCTCTGGGAATAACACAGACAGGCTTTGTGAGCAGGAGGCTAAGAGAGGCTTCGCTTATACGCAAACCCCCAGGAATGCCCAGCAAAACCCAGCTGGAGAAACGCCTGGGGGGCATGCACAGACCTTCCCCATCACCCCTGACACAGTCAGGAAAAAGCAACTTACAGCCTTCTTTTTTTCCACCCGCATTCTTGCAACCAGACTAAAACTTTCTTGGCATTGCTGCATCCCTGGGCCACTGATGCCAGGTCCCATGTCCTTATCATAGATCTCAGTGATGCCACCACCACCCCGTGGCAAACTGGCATTCTACAACCACAGAAAGTATATCCTTAGGACAAAACTTATCCCTTGAGACCAGGCTTACACCCAGTGCTGAACATCAGCCCACTTCCAAGCCACTGGATTTGAATCATAGGGATCGGAAGGGACCTTGAAAGATCATCCAGTCCAATCCCAAGTCGCACAGGAACAGATCCAGGTGAGTCTTGAATGTCTCCAGAGAAGGAGATTCCACAACCCCCCTGAGCAGCCTGTTCCAGTGCTCCAATTTGCCCAACGCCCCATCACAGATCTGCTATCCTCAGAGCAGGCAGTAATCTGGGCAGGAGCTTCATACCCAGCTCCCTCACAAACCAGCAGGTCCCTGGGTCAACATCTCCTGTATACAGACTCCACTGTGCCAACTGTTCTGAAAAATCACACTTGAAGGCAGACCTCCCTTCTGACCTGCTTCAAAGCCCAGCCAAGTAAGAGCTCTTATTACCCAGTTACTACTAACATATAGAAAGTTTTTGCTGCTTGTGCCCCTGAGACACTCAAGCCCAACAGCCATAAAAAGATGCAATTTGTGAATGCTGGGCACTGCGGGGAGGAGAGGCTGGGGGTACAATAGAGGCAGCGTAAAATAGAAAGTAGTAAAACTCAAGTGAAACAAGTCAAGCTTCGTTCCATCTGCTATTTTATGCTTTTTGTTAGGGCAGCTAATGGAGAACAATAAAAACATTAATAATCAAGTTAGATTTATAAACTGGGCAGGATATTCCACTAGTAATGAAATCTGGAAAATCATTCAATACTATATTGCTTTGGGCAGCACTCTAACAAGAGCTGCCTTTGAATTATAGCCCTCTTTCCTTTTGCTGAACTTTAATTTGGCCCAGCATCACTGTCTCATTTAAAACAAACCTATCATAGGACTGGATCAGAGGACAAAGCTTGGAGGCACAGACGGGCTCCAAGCTGGAAGCCCCTTGGCTGTAAGAGGTGAGGATTCAGGATGCAAATGCTGTTGACACTGTGCTCTATTTACTGCAGGGACCTGCTGGATATAATTGTCAAAGGTTAGTGGTGGTTTATATTGCCATGGTTTCATGCTTCCTGGTTTTCAAATATTTGGTTGAAATGCATCACAGATCTTTAATTTCTTAGTTGGTTCATAAAGTGGATGTCAAATAATTCTTCTTGAAGCTCTCACTTCCCACTCAGTGGTATTTGCCCAACAAACACCTCTGAAAATACCTGGCATTTTCTGCTCCCTGCTGCTCATTAGAGAGCAGAAGTACCGACCTGCTTCAAAACCAACCTCTTTGTAATCCCACCAGTGCCATCTCACGCCAAGAGAACTGTGTTTGCTCCAGCAGAAGACATCACCCACACACTCGTCAGACATAGCCCCTCTGACTTCCCAGCCTCAACAGAGTCTTAGCGTAGGACTCAGTCCTCTCCTCCCGCAGTTCACTTCTGTGCTGTTCACACCATCCCCAACACCTTTTGGTTTGCCAGCCAAGCAGAGTTCCTCGTGTGGATAGGAGCTGCTGCTCAAACTCAGCCCTGAGCAATACAGAGGTACCCTAATACCTGGAAGTTGCCGGTGCTAATACTCTAAGGGGTTGATTAATTAACACTTAACCTGTAAAAGCCGACTGTGGCATCTACGTTAGTGAGGGTAAAAGCAGGTCAAAGCCAAAGTTTCAGTCAAATTGACTGGGGCAGAATACATCAACCCCAGTACTGTTTGCATGAAATATTAATTCCAGCATTAACATTTGGTTATAGAGGAAAGCAGATGCACTGTAACAATGCAGATGTGCCTCATCATGCCCACGTTTTCTATTCCACTCAGAAGCAATGGAATATATAGGAATGATATGCTTTGTCCTTCTCGACAGGTGCCTACGAGCCGAGCCCACACTGGCAGCAGTGTCCTGGCACACAGCTCGGTGCAATATCCCTGCTGCGCTGCCAGTCCTCCTCCCTTCTGCACAGCAGCACCTAGGCAGCATTTTGAAATTCTCTGAATTTTAGGGAAATTCTCCAAACGGACGGGTTCAGCCCCAGTTCAGCTCCCCCATGCCCAGCTGCAGCTGGCTCTCCCATACTCGAATTTGATGTAGGTGTGAGGTTTTTCTGTGCTGTAGCTCCTATCACCTACAAAAAACTTTTCCTTCTCTAGAAGAAAACCCTCCTTCATTCCTCTCTCAGAGGGGTCAGTGTGAAACCGCACAGACCCGCCAGCACTGTGACCTGGCAGGGACAAGCCCTGAGTCCTGGCTGTCTGCTAAAACCCGTCACCTCCCGGCACAACAAGCGGGTGAGCAGAGGAGCAGCCCCTCAAGGATGCCCTCATGGCTGTGCAGCCCCCGCAATGGACCAACCCGCCTCCTGCCTCTTGCACAGAGTGGACCCCAGCGCATCGAAGCCTTCGGGGACCGCTACTCCCCCAAACGTGACATTTTACCCAGGAGATCGTGTGGCTCCATCACAGGCAGAGAGCCCCTGGGCGTAGGGAGTGCAAGGGGACAGACACACCGCGCACTGGCTACAAGGGAAGGGGACACCGGCTTCTAAAAGGAGCTTCATGCAGTGGGTAGGGGGGGATAAATGGACCCTTCCGCGGGTGTATGGGGACACCAGATCCAATGATAGGCATCACGTAGAAAGTGCTGGGGCAGGGGGAACCGGATACAAAGGGGCAGCGAGCAGCGGCGGGAGG
>VZRI01009889.1:522531-560624 GCA_013397515.1 Upupa epops
TAGGACAAGGGGCAGTGGGTGCAAGCTGGAACATAGGAGGTTGTATATGAATATCAGAAGGAACTTCTTTCCAGGGAGGGTAACGCAGCACTGGAACAGGCTGCCCGGGGCTTGTGGAGTCTCCTTCTATGCAGACATTCAAGACCCGCCTGGCTATGTTCCTGTGCAACTTGGTCTAGGTGATCCTGCTGTGGCAGGGCAATTGAACTAGATGATCTTTCGAGGTCCCTCCCAATCCCTAATGATTCTATAGTTGCCCAGGGGCAGGAAGAAGCTTCCCTGTTCTGAAGCACTCACGGCTTGGAGCAGCAACCAGGTCTCACACTACCACATCAGCCAGTGACCAAATCCCAGAAGGAACAGAGTGAGAAGCACAGTGAGAAACCCAGCCTGCAGATTGCAGCAATAAATAAAAAGTACCTAAAGTGTTAAGAAACCAGCTATTCAAGTTTTTATCTTGTCTGCAAGAGTTAGATACTGCAAATAAAGAAAGGTGTTTTCTTTAAAAAACCACACTTCTATTTAAAGGAAGACTCTACACTTCAAGAAGAAAAATGTCTGCCCTGAAAAAACAGATATGCTTGACTTTCTGGTTCCTCTCTAACTGCACTTTCCCACCTCACTCTTACCCCTACCCTCACATGAAACCCACAGGAATAGCCCAACACACAGGCTGTCTTACCCGCACCAGCTCCCTCAGACACGGCCACCCACATCTCCTGTCTCCTGCAGGGCAGGATTCAGACAGCCAAAGCAGAAATGGTGCAGAAACCATCCCCCACACCCTTGTGAGCCATTTGGGATGAACTCTCTGGGGCTTTTTCCTCCACTCCTGAACACCTAGGCCCCCTTGCTCCCTCTCAGTTGCTTCCCAGACCCAGCTCTTCCATATCAAGCAATTGGACCTTACAGGGCTGCATTTACCTGCTATACAAACCAGGAGATGCAGTTGAAGGAAGATCCTTAGGTGGGGCACAGTCCACAGCTGAAGTGTCAGGAGACTGATGCTTCAGAAGTGCTGAAGACTTTAAGTAGATGAAAAATGGCTGCAATTTCTTTCCTTCTGTTTTTTAACAAGCTTTGAGCTGTTCATTTAAAAGAAAGGCTTTAAACTAGCTGGAGTTTTCTACCAAAAAGGCCTGTGTTGGGCTGGGGACAGCTTTTTCCTGGGGAAATAACATCCAGTGAGAGTCCCAGACTGGGGTGAAGCTGCTGGGTTGGATCCTGGCACTTCCAGGCTTGGTAAAATCTTGTGTATTGAGTTAAAATGCATAAAATGAGCCGAAGAAAACGAACCATGGAAGTAAATGATAAGGTGAGAAATCAGCTCAGTAAGACCAACTGCCTTGGGGCATCCTTCACTTGAAAAGGCTTGAAATGGTGCCTTGTCGATGGAGAGGTGTTCGGGGAGAAATTCCAGAGGAACTTTGTTTAAACTTCAAGTGCTTGAAGAAGCAATAGGGAAAGTAGCACTGAAAGCTTCATGCCTTGGGGGGCTGCTGCCACCTACGTGGGTCCCTATTCCCTCGCTGGGGTTAGGGTTGTGCAAGTGTGGGCACAGGCTCTGCCAGGACCAGGCTGCTGTGTTCTCCGGAGAATGTCCGGAGGAGGACACAAAAATGCTTAGGGGGCTGGAGCACCTCTCTTCCTGGGACAGGCTGAGAGAGTTGGGGTTGTTCAGACTGAAGATGAGAAGACCCCCAGGGGAACCTTATGTGGCCTTCCAGTCCCTGAAAGGGGCTGTCAGAAGGCTGGGGAAGGCTGCTCAGAAGAGCAGGGAATGATAGGAAGAAGGGTCATGGCTTTAAGCTGGAAAAGGAGAGATCTGGGCTGGACATGAGGAAAAAGTTCTTGAATCTGAGGATGAGGAGTCCCTGGAACAGGCTACCTAGAGAGGTAGTGGAGGCCCTGTTCCTGGAGCCATTCAAGGTCAGGCTGGGTGGGGCTCTGGGCAACCTGTTTGTTGTAGTGGGGGGTTGAACTAGATGATCTTTGGAGGTCCTTTCCAACCCTATTATTCTATGATTCTGTGAAATGCTCCAAGCCAGAGGACAGCTGTGCCTGCTCTGTAGCAGCATGGTTGGTGTCGATCATTTTTGTGACAGGAAGGTCAATTGTACCCGATGAGTGGCCTTCGATGGTGGGTGCCAGTGTCAGTGCTGTTCTCCTGGAGAAGGTGTCAGTTTCTGTTTTTCCCATGCTGTCCTCTGTGTCTCCACAGGCTGGTGGCAGGGCTAGGATCTTGCCATTGGCATTGACTGTCTTGTGGGAAGTTGTGGCCATCCCGGCTAGGCTGTCTCAATGCTCCTGCTGGCTGAGCTTGGGCTTGGCACATCTTTCCCATTTGAACAGTCAGTGAAGCGAGTGCAGAGTTGGGGTTTCCCAGAGGACGCACCTGGTGAGTGTTCATGGACAGGGACAACACAACCATCTGAGCAAGGAGTGCCCGAGACTCTTGGAAATGTCATCCTTGTACAGCTCCACTCACTGGGGCTGCAGTTCCCCGCATGCAGAGCAGGCAGGGAGTTAAATGTCAGCACTTGTGAGTCACCTCTGGTGAGCATCCAGGGCTTTCACCATGTGGACTCTCAACCCAGGACACCCACCTCCATCCCAAGAACCAGACTCTGCAGCAGCCCCTATGCTTGGGAAAGAGGTGGCTGGAGGGGATTTGAATGCTTCCAGGATGCTGGAGGAACCCTGAGAGTACATTCAGGCTTCTTGTCTCTGTGAGCAGTCCAAGCCTGGCAAGACACATCTGAGTGCCTGGTGAAGGTTGTCCTTCCTTTGTCAGGCACTGCAGAGTGAACTCCAACCATGGGACAGCTGGTTCCAGTGAAGCATGTGGGACCATGAGGAGCAAGAGGCACATTACAGTGATAATTGACTCCCTGACAACTACACAGCATCCCATGGGTGCTGACCATCATGGTGGGTCTGGGCTTGTTGCCAGAGACCGGTCAGGACAGGACCATCCCTTCACTAAGCACAGCGCCCCAGAGTCCAGCAGGTCCCATGGTCTCACTGTGGAGTACACCAAAATGTCCCAGCTCCAGCTGATGGCTGTACTGCATGCCCACAGGGGCTGTGCAGAACTCAGCCATGTCCAATAAACCTCTCATGTTGCTAAAATTCTGGGCTAGGAGGTCTGAAAATCCCACAGCTCATCCTCCCACAGGCTGCAGAGGAGTGGGAATGCAAGGAAAGGCACTTGATCCCCATTATAATGCCAATCTCCTATAGAGGGTGATGTGGTATCACCCGGACTCCCAGCAGGAGCCGAGGAGCATCCTCTTAATGAAATTAGAGCCATGGCAGTGCTTTTCTGCTGAACACATCTGAAATCTCCTTCCCTCAGAGGATCCAAACCAATGCCTGGGAGTTATCTCTCTGCTGTTACAAAAGCAACATGATTAGAATGCTGAAGCTAATTTAAATCCCACCAAATGCCACTGGACTAAGCAAGAGACAAGCTGGCATGTAATGTGTCACCAAGGCACCCTCAGACGGGGCACATTGGGCTGAGACCCAAAAGTTTAAGGGCAAAATTCAGAGACTTCAGTGTGAATTGCAAATCCTGCAGGCAGGTTCTGTTTGATGAGACTTTCAAGCACTTAAAGGACAAGTGTCAGGGAACAGTGTGTTCACTCAGGGACTCTCAGCTAGCCACAGACTGAAGAATCTCTGCAGACCCTCAGTTCTTCTGAGCATCCTCTGTGCAACTCTGTGGCATCTCTGCTCCCAGTGTGAGCAGTGGGTGTGGAGCTGGAGGCAATGTGATGTGCCAGGAGAGATTTATACTCGACATCAGAAAAAATTTCTTCCCAGAAACAGTAGTGAGGCCTTGGAACTGGCTGCTCAGGGAGGGGATGGAGGCACTGTCCCTGGAGGTGTTCAACAAACAGGCAGACATGGTGTTTTGGGAGATGATTAAATGGTTAGGGGTTGTAGGGAGGACAGTTGAACTTGATAATCTTGAAGGTCTTTTCCAACCTTGATGATTCTATAATTCTATGATAAATCTGAGCTCTGCTAGTGAGTCCCAAGCAGAGTTTAGCTGTACAGGTCACTGCACTGGAGGCTTTCTTCTAGTCCCTTGCTCTATGGGCTCTGCAGGGGTTTGGGGTGTGTTTTAAGAGCTGTGGTCTTTATTTCTTAAAGAAGCATCTCAGCCTCTGCCTGAAGGCAGTACAGCCCCTGCACACAGCCCTGGGCAGAGACTTGGTGACCACAGGACAGCCTCATATCATGATCACCAAACCAGACACTGAGCTGAAAGGTTTTATCCTGACCTTTGCTGGCTGCCGGAGCATCCCAGAGCTCCAGCAATCACCATCTGGCAGAGTCTGAACAAACAAGTTGCAGTCCGTGGGGAGAGGCAGGAGGGTCAGTGGTGGGGCAGGCAGCAGCACTCAGCTACTCTGCTGAGCCTGGTATCACAGAGACCAGCTACCAACATCTGCATCTTATAGCTGTTCCTGAAACAGGAGGGAAAGTTCCTCTGTGCTTGTCTCTCCCCTCCCTCTCCCTGCACACCTGAAAGCAGATCACAGACATGTGGCTGGACTGGCAGGAGTTTGCCCAGTGCTGAACTGAAGAGCTCCCCATTACCCCACGGACAGTCCCAAAGCAGTTTGTCCCATCTCAGACCAGCCTCATCACTGGCTCTTGGCTGTGCTTGATATGGATTTGATGCCCCACTGCCTGTGCCCCCTCACCTGACACAGTCTGGACGGTCTCATCCTGTTGCATTGCAAGAGTTGCAGCCCTTCATGGGAGTCTTGGAATCGCTGCCCTGGTCCAGCCAGCTCGTGGTTTCCTACTGCATAATTTAATATCTCATGACACAGAAATACAAGTATGGGGAGGCAGAGAAAAAGGATGAACGGCTACAAACAGCAGAAAGGGAGGAATCCCAAAGTCTGGGAGTAGATAGTCTGTTCACCTGCCTTTACGTCACTAAAAGAATGAGCTAGACCTTTACCAGGGTAAAGGTGCCCAGCTCTCTACTCTCTTGCAAGTGTTCTGTTTCCTTTGTAGCCCCTGGCTTGGCTTGGCCACTTGCACAGCCAAGTTGGCTGCAAAAACCTCTGTGCTCCTCTGAGCCTGGGGTGGGGGCAGTTTTTAATTCTGTAGCTCACTGCAAAGACTGATTAATCTTCATCTAAGACTCCATCAAAGGTAGAGTTCTAGCCTCATAGTCTGTGCCCTGCTAACCAGCCTTGGCCAACCCACTGGGGTGGATAAGACTGTCCACATTGTGCTCAGCATGAATTTATTTGTCATTCATTTAGGACTTTAACATACTTAGTAATTATATTTTCATTTAAAATATCTAATTATCATCACATTCTCATCTCACTGCTGGAATATGGCATCACTATAATTGGGACTCTGTTTGACCCTACATTATGTGGAAAGACTCCCCCAAACTGAGGGATGGGTGACGTGTTGGTGGTTGGTGATGGGTGTTGAGTTGGGTGTTGAGTGACGGACCTGGAAACTGGGTTCTCCTGAGATTTAGACCAAACCAGCCATCAGCCTGTCTATCACTCTTCATCTTAGTCACCATCACCACCCTGCTCTTGGAGATGCTGGGGCCAAACAGGTTCCTGCTGTGGCTAGAGACAGACAGTGAGGTGTTTTAGGAGGGGAGTTAATGTTCTCCAAATGAACTCACCCTTTGAGTTCAGGTGTTAGCTGCATGGGCTGCCACGACTTTATTTTTAAATGGCCTTTCCCTTCATCACTGAAAGGATTTCTTCCCACTGACCTGAGCAGCACCAGCAAAGTCAAGTGGAACACACGTATTCGTTCCTCCTCACCGAGTGCAGTCATTGCTAACCTGAGCATGTTCAAACCCAAAGGGACAAGACGTGGAAAGTGGTTAATGCTAACGTGATGGAAGCAGAGGGGAAGGGGTGAAGACCAATCTTGTTGAAGACAGAATTAGATGTTTAAAGTGGAACTGAAGTGATGATTCATCTTGGACTTGTGGTACCCAGCTCCATCTCTGGGGATGCAGCTGCATCAGAAAGACTCTAGGCTGAGAAGAGACAGGGAACCAACCATCTTGTGGAGTTTGCAGCAGCATAAGAAAGAGAGATACCTGTTCACTTGCTTCAAACTGTGGGATCCAAAGTAAGAAACTAGCAAAAGCAGTTTCACAGTGTTTGCAGAGCGCACTGCTGCCAGACCACTGGGAAAACATTTTGTAGCCACTTTGAAAACCATGAGCCAAGACAACAGATACTCAGAGATCATTTTGGGGTGGTATTAACATCCTTTAAATTAGACCTTTGCATTAGTCCAAGGTGAGGGGAACACAAGGTAGTTTTAAGAAACTTAGATAAGTCATGGTTTCAATTAAGCATTGACTGATTTTGGCCAGGTTACTGTCAATAAACAGCAGTGAGTGATGCAAACAATCATTTGCATGAGGGAAAGTTCATGGCAGGACTATCGTGGGAAGATGAAGGCATGACCAGTCCTGTGATAGTTTCTATGGTGCTTGGCAAAACAACCTCACCTAAAGCCCACTCTGAGGTGGGCTGGAAATGATCCTACAATTTCTTATAAGCTTTGGTAGCTCTTCCTTTCCACTGAGAGGGAGAGGAAAAGCCTAGAGGAGGAGTTTCAGCTCATGACAGGCAGAGAGGGGAATGTCTGACCACCAGAGAGAGGACAAGCACAGCATCCTTTCCATCCTGAGAGCTTTATGGAAGAAAAGCACACATACTTGTATAGCTCATCTGGGGTCTGACTGCATTTAAACCAGTCTGAAGGAATCTTGGTAGCTCCTGGAGGAGAGTGGAGTAGGAAGCTACAGAGCAGAAGGCATTGACCCCTTCTGCAGGGTCCAAAAAGCAGCCAAGTCTCCCCCCACATCAGTCAGCACCAGCCTTCTCCCCTGAGTGTGTGTGAGAAATTCAAAAGCAGGATCTAAGGTTACGCATTGGAATGATTTCTAACACAGCAAATTCCAATTTTAACAGTGAATTTAATCTGCAGGGGAAAACAAATAGAAGAGAAGAAAGTGCCAAATCACACCAATCCATCAGGAACTGTCAGAAGTGGTTTTGCTGGTGCAGAAGTGTGCCTTTCTCATTTGCACAGTGCTGGGGGTTTAGAGAAAGCAGACAGTCTCTTTCAGAGTTAATTTAGAGGTATTTTAACTGTATTGTTAATGTGGGTCTAATTAATCCCTGAAATTGGTGACATGGCACCAGGGGTGAGGCTGCCCGTTAAGCCTGAGGAGGTGGGGAAGGAGAGACTAAAAATCCCCATATACTTGGATTTGATTTCAATGCAGGCAAAGATCCAGCAAACTCAGTTGTTTATTAGAGATTAGTCTTCATTTAGAAGTTAATTAGAACTGTACTGAAAAATTTAGGGGCTGAGGATGGTAAAGGTGAACTTTTATGAAGGTTTAATCACTAGAATGACCATGACATACTTGGGTTGGCATATCCTCTGCTGCAGCATAGAGCTGTGGTGGCTTCACTTCTCAGGCTACTTAGGACGTCGGGAAGCAAAAGCTGAACACCACAAAGAACATCCAGGAGTCCCCAGCAGACAAGGCTTTTGTACAAAGCTGCCAACAACACAGAATGGAACCAGGCTGTTTCACATGCGGGATGATCATTACTCTGCTGCCAACGTTTTTTTAACCTGGAAAGCCAAAGTGGCCTCATTCGGGAAGCGATGAGCCGAGCTTCATTTCACCTGTAATGGCAGTTCAGTGCATTAGTACCCACACCTCCTCTGAAAAAATGTGTGTTACAGGCCTACAGCTAATTCCCAGGAAGGAAGAAAAATACATGAAAACGTCCTAACAAAGCAGGACAGAGATTTCTTAATGGAAATGGATGCTATTTCATTAATAAGAAAAACACTGGCTTTTTCCTAGCTCTGTAGCAGCCACGATGGTTTTATGGCCCCTGCAACAAGCGACACTGTCTAACTGGGAGCAACAGGAGCAATGCTCAGCACATCTGAAAACCAATTTATCTTCAAGGCATTGCTAATCACAGCCAGAGTCACAATGGATAAGACCTACCCTATCAAGCTAGAGCTTTAATTAATTGAATTAGCATGAACTTGGAATTCAAGCTAACAGGAAGATGACAGGTCTGACACTATATTTTTAAACATTTTAAAAGTACATTATCAAAAAATAGTACCAACTATCCACACCAAAGTCAGAACAAGACAGTCTCTCTCCTGTTCTCCAGGGTGCCCATTGAGCTTTCCTAATGAGACAAACCTGTCCCACTCCCACTGATGTCCCCATGCACTCGGGGCTCAGAACAACACCATCATCAACTTTTTACACCAAAGAGATTCTGCCCTCAGCTCATCTCACTGAGCTCCATCCTCTGCCCCACAAGCAGATGGGTTTGTGCATGTGCGGAGCTCTGGGGTCCTTGTGGGCCGTCCCTACCCAAGTGTGTGGTCTGCCACAGCACCACTGTCACTTTCCAGGCCTGCTGCTAACTCATTGTTTGATGGTGGCCTGTCTGACCTTGGCCTAGCCTCTGCCTACCTCCTGCTTCCAGTGGCAGTTCCTTTCCCTTTGGGTTCTTCTCTTCTAGATTGCTGGTCGAAGTCTTAAGGTCTTTTCCAGCTGCCACCCCAAAATGGGTGCTCCTATGTTTCTTGTAATGTCCATCTCTTCCAGAATTTCAGCTTATCAGTCACATGTGGCACAGAGAGCAGCATCCACCCCTCTGCCTGCAGATTTTGACCAGCCCCACAGCTCCAGCTGCTCTGCAGGCAGAGCTGCTGCACCCAACCATGGAGATGCCTCCAGTTGCTGCTTACTCATGTTCTGTGCCAGCTAAGCTGGCATTGACAGTCACTACTTCTAATCAGGTGTCCCTAAAGGTTTTAATAACATGATGGCAACAAAAGCCAATAAACCAAACCCTGGTGTAAGCTGTTTCTGTCACAATCTTGAGCTTCCTGCTTCAAACAGATGCCTTATTAGCCATTTAATTCTTGGCTTCACGGCAAGGCGCTACAATGAGAGGAAATATGAAATCAACAAGGCAGCTGCAAACTATCTTCATGTTCTCTCTCAGATTTAATAGAGATTCATGAGGCTTTACACTAATGTGCTGAGAGAAACTGATTACGGGGCTCTTGCACCTTGCCTGGGTGTAAGGGAGGTGAATCATAGAATCACAGAATCATAGACTCATAGAATCATAGAATCATTAGGGATTGGAAGGGACCTCAAAAGATCATCTAGTCCAATCCCCCTGCCACAACAGGATCACCTACACCAAGTTGCACAGGAACACATCCAGGCGGGTCTGGAACGTCTCCAGAGAAGGAGACTGTCAGTCACCAGCCTGCAGATGCGAAAGGCCTGACTGTGCTGCTGTCAAACAAGGCTCTTCAACTGTCATGGTGTGTTCAGTTCTGGCCAAGTGGTCCCAGAATCACCAGCCCAGAGATAAAGGAGCAGGTCCATGACAAAGGACACATTGATGACATACAGTGTGATCAGAGAGGTTGGACAATTCCCCTTCCCAAAAAGCACACATAACAGAGCTGCCCAGTCCAGTGGATGGCAGAGAGGAGATATGTTGGGTGCTATTATTTTTCTTCCTCACCAAGCCAAAGTGCAGAGGAAGCCAGCAAACTGTTTAAAATGGAAGAGTGTACCCACCTCCCTTTCCCTGAGGCTCAGGGCAGCATCTCAAGAGGCAGAACCCACATTTCTTCCCCTTCATGCATGCATGGCTGACAGCTCTGGTCAAGCTCAGTCAAAACCCATCGACACAATCGACTTCACTCTGCTGGTGCTGCAGAGTCTGGTACCTCACTGCTCAGTTCCTTTAACTCCTCTCTCTCTGGTATTTTGTACACAAAAAAAAAAAAGCAGCTGAGCATTAATCTTGTGGCTGCTGAACTGTGAACTGTACCTGGCCCAGCACCACCCCCACAACCTCCTGCTTTTTTCCCTCTCACTCTAAATGCATTTTTCTAGGGGAGTGGCAGAGTCCCATCCTGCACCTACTACCAGCATCTCAGCTGAGAGGCAGCACAGAGCCTCGAGGCAAGCTGGGCACATTAGCAGGGTCTAGTGGCTGAGATGCAAGTCAGTGAGCTGTCAATCCAGTCAGTGAAGTTCACAGCAGCAGCTGAGAAAGAGAGTCCCTTGTGCTAAAACACCCCCTATAAGCTTTCTGACACATAAGGAAAATGGATAAACCTTTTAATTTTAAAACACAGTGCACCCACAGGAACATGAACGTGTCCTGACAGACTTTCCACCTTGTACACTCTGCCCTACTCTCACTAAGTCATAAAACTTGCTGCTATGTATTGTCTTCACCTGTCAGGGTACCTGAGCTGCCATTCAGGAATACAATTGGGATATAACAGCATCATCCAGCCCCAAACCAACCTGCTTATAATTGTATTTATTAGGATAAAAACAGCCCTGAAAGGGTTTGACTGAAACTGCACCATACCATAGCAGCTGCAGGGAACAGCTACCAAGAATGAGTCGTGACCCTAAAAGCCTTAATCAGGCAGCAGGAAGGAGACAGGAGATAATTTTGCTGTGGTTTATCAGCGTTGAAGCTGTTTGCCAAAGGATGACATAAATTGCACAAACCTTGGGCAAAGCCTAGAAAGGAGCTGAGGGGTAACACCCATCTACTACCCTACCCACATCCCTCAAGATGCAGAGTTGGCTTGGAGCCACCAGCCTGGGGACACTTGTCATACATGGGGACACTTGTTATATGAGTCACATCCAGAGCCCTTGTAAATAAATCCAGGCAGTTAATCCGGTGCTGTTCTGCTGATTATGTTGACGATACCAACTGGTTATACTTTGCACATCTCTTACTGAAAATAACAGAGCTGATCACACCACGGTAGCTTTACTCACACCCAGCCAGCCCTGATGCCCCTAAATGAACGATTATAGCTGCTGCACTGTTGTAATTCCCATGCAGTAAAGCTCTTTGGAACTTGTTAGCTCCTGTTTGTTCTCAGCATGGATCATTGCTCCTTCCACCACCAAAAAGAAGAAAACCCAGTACACTCCCAGCAGTGGCGTTGAATGCATTTGTCACAGATTTGTGAGGAGATGGAGACATACACAGGTGCAGGGGGACCTGAGAGGCACCAGGGCTGCTCTGTGCTGGTATGGGACCAATCCCCAACACCTGGGAACAGCCACCCCAAGCAGCAAAAGGGAAACAGCAACCACTGGGTGTTTTTGTTCCCAGCTGGTGGCTGGGGCTGAGGACACAACAAAAGCTTGTTTTTCCTTATTGCTCCAATTTACTTTATTAGAGAAATGAGATCTGCTTCATGTCTTCTGTACCTTTGAGGTACTCTCAGCCTAAAGCCAACCAGATATAATGTAAGAATTATTTTGAGCAATTCAGGGTTGGTTTATGCTGCTTTTCTTTAAAAAAAAACACAACAAACCCCAAACTTTCCAGAAGCAATCTATTTTTATTCTGCACATGGACACATTCAATATCGCAGGCACCGAGTGCACTTAGGCAAAGCAAAGGCAAGAACTCGTATGAAGAAAAAAAAAGTAATCTGGGTTTTTGTCCAGTCTTCCAATTAACTTTGCTGGCAATTTGTAACAAGGAATTCATAAAAATCCTGAGGCGCTTTTTACAGGCAAGATGGAAAATGTTTTGTTGGTTCAGGTTCTTTTTTCATCTTGTGGTAAATTTCCTTTTCTTTCTCTGAAGCAAAAGCAAACACATCAATAAATAAAGAACGAATCTCCAAAAACTTTCTTTGACTCAAAGGCAACCTGAAATTATACAGCCTAATTCACTTCAAGCACTGCTGGCTCGGCTGGCCGAGTGCATCGTTCCCAGAGGCAAACGCCGCCTTTCCAAAGGACACTCCATTAAGCACCATCAAAGCTTTTGAGATATTGGCTTGGATTGTACATCAGCTCCATCTCCTCACTCCCTCTCTGTGACCTGTCCCCTAATTCGTCTTTGATAGCTGGCACCGCCATCGCCCCACCCTGCCTTGCTGAGGTCTCTCTTAAACATCTAACGTCTGATAATACAAACCTGGACTCTTCTGTCTGCAAAACAGCTGCAGGAGCCAAGTTGGGATCTTGGCTCCCTCCCTGCCCTCACTCACCAACTGTCTCTGGGGCTGACATGTGGTTGTGATGGATGTTAGTGAGGGGCAACCCTGGGAGCTCATCGGAGACTGTGGCCATTCTGCTGCCTGGCTTCCACACTGCAGTGTCTCAGCTCTTGGTGAAAGTGTGTTGGCAGTGTCAGAGAATCCCTTGAGTTCTGGAGGGTGGTTGTTATTGAGAAAGAGTTAGATGTCGTTTCCTTCAAAAGGAAAACAAATGTCATAAAAAGGCACTTGAGCCGCTCTGGTTGCCGTCAGCAGCTGGGAATGGATCAGGTCTGTCAGGTCACAGCAAGCTTTGAGAGAGGCACTGGTTCAGTTGCTCCTGCTCAGCCCCTGAGAAGGAGAGAGTTACTTGGAGAAGGCTTAAAACAGAGCAAACTGGCACTGAGGCAGCAGTGGGGCTTCAGGAAATAAAAGAGTAAGGTAGTTGACGGCTGTTGGATTGACACAGAACTCAGGGCTTCAGGACGCCTTATGGAAAGCACTGCTGGAAAACAGAAGGGTGCATTTCACACCAACCCTCAGCCCACAGGATTGGCCAAGGCCAGTGCTTATCCCTGCAGGGAAATGGCAGGACCAACAGTCACTGCCTCTGTGATAGATAGCTTGGAGACACTTCTGGCAGGCCCAAGCTGGGGACAGCCATCCCATCCCCTCTAGCCTACCCCCTGGAGTGTGTTGGAGTTGAGCAATGTGCAGAGCAGCTAATGAAAGACCCATTCTTCTGTTCAGAGCTCAACACACCGTGTTGCTGAAGTACAGCGAGGGCTGCCCGAGACAGTCTGGACCAAACAAAGCCATTCCATCTTGGCAGCTCTGCACTGGGGGTGCTGCAGGAGGGGATGGAAGCAAGGGAGGTGGTGGAGGCCCAGGGCCTCCAGTCTGCTCAGGGTAGTTTTGTTGTCCATCAGATGAACAGCTTCACCACGAAGGTATCATCAGCCTTTCCCTGATGAGATGCACATTGACTATGTGAAGCAGCCCAAGCCCCAGGGTTCTGTCCTCTGCTGGTGCAGTCAGGGCAGGAGGCTGTGGGGCTGCTGCTGTGACAGAACTGCACAGAGGCTGCAAGCAAGGGTTTGGTTTTGCTCTAGAGGAAAACAAAAACACACCTGGGAAACTCAGGCTTTTCTCCATTAAACAGCTCTTTAGCCACCCTTTTTCTTGCTCTCCCTCATCAAGAGAGCAAACCAGCTTTCACAGCCAGCCATGCCAGTTTGGCTCAGTCAGCCTCAGACCATTCCTCAGACACTTCCATCCAAGCACTGATTCAAACTTTTCCTCTTCCACCAACTGCTACTTCCCAGGCTTTCCCTTCCCACACCCCTGGCTCTTATCTCCCATCTGTGAACAATTGCTCTATTACCTCTGCCATCAGCGACTGCTGTCTGTGTTCCCTTCTACCCTACATCTGCCAGCACTTGCAGTCTGGGTGTATTTTCAAGTGCCTGTTTGAAGGCTGCCTTTAAAACCTTAAATCACAACTGTTTCTCCCAAACTGGGATAATTGGGTGTTATAGGTTGCTTCACTTACTTATTTTTAGCAGAAAGTAGACACTCTTGCAGGTGTTTCAATGCACAAGGGGAGGGGAGGAGGAGGGAGTCAATTATATGATCAAAACCTTTCCCTATTTCATCCCCAGCTCCCTTCCCTCCTGAGCAGGTACTGCCAGGGTGTTGAGGTGGCAGGACATGTCCCAGCAGCAGACAGGTCATGTTTTACCTGTCTCAGAAGATCTTGTTGCTTGCAAATAGCAGATCCCTACCATCTCCAGAGGGTATTAGCAAAGGCAGAACAGAAAATGCTCCAATCTAGCTAATTTTAAATGAGTGTGACAGTTATCCAGGAGCCCTGTGTGCTTTAGGATTCCCTTGGGTACCTTTAGCTGATGACTTGGGATTTTAAAGCAGAAACATGACACACTGTTGAAGAGCCAGCAGCTGAAAGGATGCACCAAGAGCTGCCCAGGTGGCAATGCTTGATGATCCAAAGAGTTAAAGTGGTGAAGAACAGGCTAATGCACCTTTATGCATATAAAAAAAAACAGGAAAAAAAAGAAAGGGCTGTTGGGGGCTTTGCTGCTGGCCATGGTCACCTCACCATGGCTCTCCAAGCCAAGGCCATGGGACAGGACTTGCCTGTCTTCCTGTTTGCAAACAGGGTCTGGGCAAAGAAATTGCTCTGCCCAAGGCACTCAAGAGATCTACTGAGGTAGAACCTCAGAAATCATTCCAGATGTTCTGAATCCTCTCCTGGTTGTGCAGCAACAGGACCATCACAAGCAGCACATGGGTTTACCCAGCTGCTGAAGAGTAACTGAAATGACAATAAAGGCAACAGAATGGCATCCACCAACTGTAGATTGAAAACAGTAGGACTGGCTTCTGAAATAACCAACAATGGTAATTTTTAACTGCATTGGCAGAGTGAACTGAGTGAATGGCTGTAAACTGCCATTACAAGAGGCTGGAATTGGGACATGGAGGTGGCAAATGGTCACCAACAGCTCCACCTTCATAGTCCCCATACCACCCTGACACAGCATCCTGCAGGAAGCTTTGGTTTGTCAAAGATTTCAGGATCAGGATCCCATTAATTCATGAAGCCACGTGAATTCACCAGCAGTTATGGAAATATTTGTGTGGGGCACTCAAAGGAGTGAGTAGATTTCTCCATTAACTCATCTGTGACTCCGCTAACTCTCTAGGGATGCATGTGTCACTCTGGGGTCAGCAGGGATATGGAGATGAAGGTGGCCACGGGTTGTCACTCACAAGAGGGCTGACAGGAGTGTGGTAGTCAGGGGTCCTGCACCAGCTCAGGCTGTATCACTGCTCTGAACACCAATACCTGGTGATAGCATTTTGTCAAGGAGGAGGAGAGGGAAAAACAAAGCTTTGCTTTGGACCTGATAAATGGATCTCCCCAGAGTACTCCAGGAGGATCTGTAAGGGAAAATAAAGCACAGATCCTGTACTTGCATGAAGCTTCTGTAGGGCTGAGGCTTGGTCACGAAACAGTCATTTTCAGAAGAATAAGAAGGGGTAGGGCAGATGCTTTGAAGATGTAACAATGGCACAACTTATTATGAGGATGGTCACAACTGCCTGTGATCACCTGTTTATATCTATGATTGCATCTATGCAAAACTTGTACAGGCTTCTCTCTGTCTTGCCCTTTTCTCTCCTTAGACTTCTCAGTTTTCTCTATTCCTGCTCATTCCCACTGCCCCTGTAACTTCTCCTCATCCCTGCACCCCATCCATGTTTTCTGAGCTCCCTATCTGCCCTGTCACAAATCCTTCTCTCATTCTCTCTTCCAGTCAGCTCTGGGATGACTTAACAAGTGTAGGACTTCAGGAAGGTGGGAGGACTGGTCCCTTCCTAGTGCTCTTTGATCACAAAAAAGCAATCCAGCAGCCAAAACTAGAGCTCATGTTCATTCACCAACAAGGCATGGCACCACCTCCCTGTGTCGCTGTTTAGGGCTACTGCCAGGCAGTACTGGCTTTCTGAATGCTATAAGGCTTCTCTTGAGTCCAGAGTCTGCAGAGCCAGACAACCATTGCTCATGCCAACTTACCTAATGGACTTGCAGCTTGGAAGAGAAACATAGGGTTTGTGCTGAAGTTACTAACAGTGGGTGAACTCCACCACCAGAATTAACCAGCTTCCTATGAGGGAGATGGAGATCTCATCCATTTGCTGCTGTTTCCACTCTGCCTCTCCAGAGCAAGCCCTGCGTTGCATGGGACAACTCAATGAGTAGCAGAGATTAAAAAGGAAACCGTATGTTCAAGACCCAGCATGCTGATTATCAAATTCGCTGGTTTAAGAGAACACAGATTGAACAGAATTAATGACTTGTACCAGCTGCAAAACTTCTGCCAGATGGAGAAAGGAAAAAAAACAAAGCAGCCCTGGATGCTGGGAGTGATCGTCACCTCCTTTGAGGGAGATATTTCTACAATAAATACATTCAAGTGATGAAAAAAAACCTCTTTTGTGAAGATGATCTTGCTTTTTCTTCAATCTTCCTTTGAAATAATTATTTCAAACACAACAGCTCTTCAGAAGATCAATAGCCAGGATTATAAAAATATCCCAGCACAGACTGATTGCTGCTGAAGAAAGAATTATTGCTAAGGCTCAGCTTTGCTTTCTCTTGGTATTAAATAGAGACTATTTACAGCCCAGAAAACTCCATGTTTCAAGATCTGAGATGTCATTTTTAGCTCCGCATTCATCTTTTTGGCTCACATCAACCACGATCATCTGTTAAGTCAATAGTTACCTTCCTTACCTACCTCTGAGATGTCCTCAATGAACCCATCTGTCAAGGAAGACTTCAGTGCTCTTGCTGCTGGAGAGAAGAATAAGCACACGCATCGGGAGGAACCAGGCCAGAGACATTTCCTCATACATCATCGCTGAGCTTGTTTGCTTAAACAAAATCACAAACTAGTGCCTGTACCTGAAGGTATCTAAGTTGCAAAGCCAAAGACACTGCTGTGCTAGCCACCAACGTGCCCTTGCTGCACAGAAAGCAAAGATGTGATCATCCTGGGTTGCATCAAAAGAAGTGTGGCCAGCAGATAGAGAAAAGTGATTCTGCCCGTCTGCTCTGCTCTGGTGAGACCTCACTCTGGAGCTCCCAATAAAAGAAGGATGTGGACCTGCTGGAGAGTGTCCAGAGGAGGCTACAAAAATGCTTAGGGGGCTGGAGCACTTCTCTTCCTGGGACAAGCTGAGAGTTGGGGTTGTTTAGCCTGAAGCAAAAGCCCAAGGGGGAGCTTATGTGATCTTCCAGTCCCTGAAAGGGGCTGTCAGAAGGCTGGGGAAGGCTGTTCACAAGGGCAGGAAATGATAGTACAAAGGGTCGTGGTTTTAAGCTGGAAAAGGAGAGATTTGGGTGGGACATGTGGAAAATGTTCTTGAATCTGAGGGCACTGTGTCCCTGGAACAGGCTGCCTAGAGTGGTGGTGGAAGCCCCATCCCTGAAGACACGGTGTATTCCATTGCAGAAAAACATCAGGTAGGTGGGCTAGGAGATCTATGTAGATGACCAAGGAGCTCCTAAGTGAAATTGTGGGTAAGAGGGAAGTCTACAGTTTGTGGAAGACAGGATTCATTGCATGGAAGACTTATAAGGAAGTAGTTAGAACTTGTAGGAGGGCTATAAGGAAGGCTAAAGCACTTCTAGAGTTAAAATTGGCTAGGGAAGTTAAAGAAGGGCTTTTACAAATATATTAGTAGTAGAAAGAGGAATAAGGACGGTGCAGGGCCACTGCTGAATGAGGTGGCAGCCCTGATAACCAATGATGCAGAGAAGACAGAAATGCTAAATAACTTCTTTGCTTCCGTGATCACTCCTAAGGCCAGCCCTTGGAAGCTCCAGATTGGGAGGCAGGAGTGGTAGCCAGTAAGAGGGAAGATTTCCCAGTGGTTAGTGATTAGCAATCAATTACAAAAGTTGAATATTCATAAATCTCTGGGTCCTGATGAGATACAACCAAGAGTGCTGAGTGAACTAGATGATGTTGTTGCTCTTCCACTCCTCTTTTTGAGAGATGGTGGTTGACACAAGAGGTACTTGAGGACTGGAGGAAAGCTAATATCTTCAAAAAGGGTAAAAATGAAAATCTGGGCAACTACAGACCAGTCAGTCTCACCTCCATCCCTGGAAAAATGATGATTCTGGGGGTCATCTCTAAGAATATTGACAACAAGGTTACCAGAAGTAATCAGCATGGATTTACTAAAGGGAAATCATGTTTGACTAATCATAGAATGGCCGGGGTTGGAAGGGACCTTAAAGATAATCTAGTTCCAACCCCCCTGCATAGGCAGGGAACGACACCTCCTCTACATCAGGTTACTCAAGGCCCCATCCAACCTGGCCTTGAACGCTTCCAGGGATGGAGGAGCCACAACTTCCTTGGGCAACCTGTTCCAGTCATAAGGCTGGCCACTCCCTTGTTTAGGGAGGATGAGGGGAGAGAATCAAGAGACTGAAGGGTTGGTGCAGATGCTGAAAGCATAGTACCTGTACCACATTGCAGCCTTCAGAAGATTTTAGCCTTATTGCACAGTATAACAAACATCCAGGGCTCAGAGTCAAGAGCAGGGGTCTTCAATCATACAGCGCAATTGCAGCATCGTTCTTGGTTTCCCCTCTTGGGCTCAGTTCAAGTTTTTCTTTCTTGTCACCTCTGAGCTATGCTCAAAGGTCTCAGAAACAACACACTGCCCTCAAGCCCATGGTTACACATCACTGAGCAAAGCAAAGAGCTAAAATTGCCACAGTTTTTCTCACCTAGAACTTAAGTGATCTATAAGAGATCATGTAAGGAGACACTTGGAGAGCGGAGTTCTGAACATGCTCCCTCCTCACAGTGCTCTGACCATATCATGGTTCTGCCTTACTTCTACAGAGACAAGATTTCCAGCTTAAGTTTTTCTCCTCTTCCAGACGCATTTAAAAGCTGCTACAGGGGTAACACCTCAGCTCCCCGGTCTGGAAACATGATCTGAGAGGACGGTGACATGTGATAGGCACATTTCCTGAATAACTGGTGATTATCAAAGCCTCTTGGTAATATTCATCCAAATAAATTAACAGGTAGAAAGCTCAGCGCAATTAGCAGAAGAGCCTAAGGCCCAATGTTGTGCACTTGGCCAGACTTTAATTAGTCAAATAGCAGCATTTTTGTGCAAATCCTGATGATTAAATCCAGCAGCTAATAACACCCACAATGCTGGGTTAAATCATACACCGATAACAATTGTAATGAATATAAATGAAAACTGAAGCTATAATTCCTACAGGCAGATCTCTCCGAGCAGCAGTGTTTTGGGGACGTGGAGGTGTGTGTTGCCAGCACTCAGGTGATACTTGGTTTGTGTAAGGATCGCTTTGCTGTTGTTTTCTTTAACTCAAAACGTGAAAACACTTCTAAATGTTTTAACAGCCAACACCAGAGCAACAGAACTTCTCCAGCAGCAGCACTCCTTTGTGCCTTCACTTAGCCTTTCCACAGCCCTGTTGCTGCTTGTGGCCTCAGAACACAAACCTTGCAGCCTAGAGCCATGCTCCAGCAAAAGGCATGCTGACTTCTCACACCTTTCACGGTCCTTTCTTCATTGTGGTTGCAGGACATAGGTTGAAGGACACAGCTGGACACCTGGCACTGCAAGCCAACTTCACAACTTACAGCCCAACCAGCTGGGAAGAAGCAGCTCCAGTCCTTAGGAAGAAGTAACGGCCTTGAGCCTGTGTGAGCACCAACTCCATTACTTGGGGGTCTCTCCCTGAGAATTTTTGCAGTGAACATGGTTTATAAAGAAAACAAGAGACTGCAAAATGTAGACCTCCACCTTCTCACCAAATTTTGTCACTAAGATTCTGAACCACATAAACAAAACACTAAATGGAAAGGGCAAGTTTCTCTGCTTTTTATGTGACAGCAGAGAGCTCCTCCCCTCCCTTTGATGAGCGGGAGCATTTCTGCAGAACAGCTTTCAGTTCTGCTCCAAGGGAATGCGACGGTATTTTCTGTGATAGAAGCAGCCCTGTTTCTCACTCGGTGCAGCGTCTCATCAGCTTCAGATGTACAAATAACAAAGGTTTTACAGCAAGGAATTAGCCTGTTATGATTTCTGTTGATAAGGAGACGGGAAAGGGCAGACGGGCATCATGTTACAAATTAGCTGCTTTAATACATCCCTTTTCTCCCTTTTGAGTTTTCATCGGTACTTGTAGATTCTACAAAGGCTCATCCTCCAGACAGACCAATTAAAAGTTAGACTCGGTGAGTCAGTGTTTCAGTACAGGATTGTTTACAGCATCTTTCCTTGTTATTTCGTGACACCGACAGCTGGCAGAATAAAAACCATTCGGTTTGATTTGTTGTTCATGGGGCTGACTTCCTCCTCATTTACAGTTTGAAAGGAACATTTTTACTTTGCGATGACAGTGTTTCATTTTCTTCATAAACCCGAGGTTCCAGATAGCTCTGATTACGGCCATGTGTTCCAACCAGGTTTAAGCATCTTAAGACCTAACCCATGCCTTCCCCTACCCTCTTTAAAAGAATTAAAGTCTCCTCAATCTTTTGTTGACAACATTCCTTTCTTCACACGGTCATGAGGTTATTTGTCCCATCAGTCATGTAAAAGCTTAGTGCCAGTGTGAACCAGCAGATGAGCCTGAGCAGCATCACCACTTTGGATGATCTATCTCACCAGCAGGAGAGCACCCCATGCTCCTCTTCTCTCCAGCCCTTTCCTGTCCCCAGTCTGCACTTCTCAACCCTTATCTTCATACTACTTTGACTGTTAACTATGGAATTCTCTCCTCTTTTCTTGCTATTGTCTGAAGCCATGGCTAATAAACCCACAGATGTAACTCAGAGTACAGCTGCACACCAGCAAAGAGCCACCCAAACACACAGCTCAGTGTAATTTGACATGAGTGATTACCTGAAATGCCTTGCTGTAAGTCCAACTGCACTGAAATACCCACTCTAAGAAGGTAGAGAAAACCTGGTGTGACTGGCACATCGTTTTTACTTACTTGCGGACCATTCGCAGTCCTGGCCTCTGTGCTATGAACAACAGGAGGGTTTGGAAGACTCTTTACGAGCAGTGACTTCTGCACAGATCAGGCTTTTTGGGGGAGGCTCTGAAAAACTCCTCACTGCTAATTTCTATTGAACTGGTATTGAAAGATTTTTACAACAAAGTGAACAAGATCTCAGTTGAACTCTAACTATGCAATATGGATAGAAAAAGTCACCACATAAGAACAAGGAACAGGAAGCTGTTTCTTAATGTAACAGTTCATTTATAGAGGACTGTTGAGAAGCTGCTTTTGTACTGCTGACAATACCTGAATGAAATCAGTGACTCTTCAGTGGCTTTAAAGAAACTGCAGATAAATCCTGCTTTGTTGGAGCTTTTATTAAGGTGTAAAACTCATTACTAGCAAAGGGCTAAAAGTTGTAAAACTTCAGTCTTGAAAGTTCCAGCATTCAGATGAAGAGAGACCACGAAAAAAAATGGGTTTTGAATGGGCTGTCAAGTTCAGAATTAGAACTGAGCTTTGAGGAAACGATTATTGGAAACTCAGGAATTCAGCTGAGGGTACTATGTTAGGGTCACAGCTGCTTCATTCCTCAGAGAATGCTGTGACTTTTAGCATGAAACAAGGACTTCAAGAGTCATAGGCAAGTTACTAGCCAGGTAGAAGGAATATAAGCAAAGAATGTAAGCATGTGGAGACTGTCTGCTTTCATCCAGCAGAGGTCCACTCACAAACAGAACCATAAACTAGAGAGTGGATGGAGGCACTTCACTACCAGTCTTTTCAGAGGCCAAGAAAGTATTTCCCTGAGAGGATCGAATCAATTGATGGGTACCTAAACTTTTCATTATTTTCAGACTTTGCAAGATGTTCTCTAGATGTCAGGCAAAGTGAAATAGGAAGGTAGAACTGCAAAGCATGAAAAATAACAGCGAAATACATTACCTTCAGCTGTAGTTATGGACCACTGGCAACAAAACTCCCCAGGTGGGCTCTCACCCATGCCCCTAGACACTAGTTTTAGATGTACATAAATACAGGCTTGTCTGACATTTCGATTCACTGCAAATCGCCTGTCACTGTCTAGATGATGGGTCAGCCAAGGTGTTAATTTCTTAGGACTCAGTTTCTCACAACTTGGTTTTCAAATCTGTGAGCACAAGGAATCACACTGCTGTTCACCTTCTGAGCTCCCAAATGAGCAAGTCTGAGCCAAACACCATGAAATGAAGAACTACAATTTCTACTGTTAGACGCTTCTACAGAATTTGAAATCAACAGACACACACACAAGAAGCCCAGTAATAGAACAACTCTCAAGTGTGGTTGATACTGCACACCATCCTACTTGGTTCAATTTTACCCATGGTCTGCCTTCCCACATGATGCTGGCCTGTGCAACCTGAGCTGTATTTGCCTAGACAAGTCTTGCCAGGTGATCTGCAACATCCACCCGAATCTTTTCTTGCCATTTACAACTCTGTACCCCAAATTACATTCAGAATATTTCCCACAATATAACTTAACTAAGATAAGTAGTAGTATTTGCTGTATTTGCATATTCTTAAAGCATAAAGACAAATAATATTCTTTCTTTACAGAATAGGTGATACCTTGTATTTGCTTGTGGCTTGAATAAAGCCATCACCAGACTTGTGCTCTTCTGCATTGTCACAGGAAAATACTGAGAAGTTAGCAAGATAAAACCCTTTCTCCCACTGATATTTCAGTGTCTCTGGCGGGGCTACCAAACCTCAGCACACTGCACGCAGAAAGACAGTGAATCTGAACTGAGCCATGGGGAATCTGAGTGCTTCCATGCCTCATCATGAGCAGCCAGCCCATGGAGCAGAGGTCTCTCACCCACGCATGTCCTCAATAGCTGCTTCTGTATCTGTCTCTCTAAGAGATGTCACACTTACGCATAGGAAGAGCAAAATGTTTATTGCTTCAAATGGAGACACAGACAATTAAACCAACCCCCTACTTAGAAAATAGCATTTCACTTATTTGTCCTCTACAAAACCAGACCTGCCTAACTTAAACGTTAGGGGAAGCACATCCCTAGCCTTCCTAAATGATGAGTGCTGCTTTGGGCTAGGAGGATTGTCACCAGGAGGCAGCAAGGCCAGTGATTCTGAAGGTGAAAACAGCACAATCATTTTTGTGATCCAGCAGTCAGACTGTACGCTGCCTGTTAGCTCCAGCTCTATGTAAACTAACCATTACACTGTGATGGAAACCTAGAATTGCTTCTGCCTTTAAAGACAGAAGACTTCATTTGTGGCAAAGTTATACCAGCCTTAAAATCCAGTACATTTTCACTGTCACTGTATGAGAACAGCAGTTTTTCCACACTGCTTACTGTACTCACCCTCAAAAAACTATCGCAAAGCCATCAAAATCGTTAGGTTGTCAGAAACGAGTGGATGTCTCTTTGCCAGCTGAGAAACCAGGCAAATGTCATTGAATTTGCCAGCATAGCTCACTCATTTTTACAGTATTCTCTTACATCCAACATATGCTATCACTCTTTGTCCACTCTGTCTCCTTATCTACAACATGTTAAAAGAGAAACAGCTTTATGAAAGAGTGAGAGATGTGTTTAATTTCTGCCAAGCATGATACCATTACAGTCATCAGACAATACAGGTTTCAATGGGAAATTACAAACAGGAATTTAACATGCTCCTCCTGCAGGAGGTCATCTCATGACAGGTTTGTGCGCAATGACAGCTTGAGGCTGCCAGTTTCTACCATTTCCTGCTTAAAACACATCAGACCAGCTTACAGAGCTGAAGATAAAATGAAGACAGATAGTCTGGAGGTTTGAAGCTGAAGAAATTTCTGGCGATGGGATGTGCAAGTTCAAGGAATGTTTTAATAGGATCACGAAGCTGCCTGGGTTCAGCTGTGAGGTTTCCCATGACAGTGCATATTATCGTATTGTTAAGTGTCTCTTTCATGGAGGAAAGGAGTCCAAAAAAAACTACTTTACCATACTGGCTTTTTTCAGTCTTGGAGACATCTTCTACTGCCTATTGCAGCAAAACAGAGGTCATTCACCTTTGGACTTAACAGAAACGTCAGTACAGCCATTCCAGAGACACAGGGGACAGCTTCAGCTAGCACATGCAGAGTGGAGGCTAATTGGAATGGGCAGTCTCGGAGTGTTAGCAAACATGAACTGCAAAACAGCTGAGGTTGGCAGAGACCTCTAGGGATTGTTGCATCCAACCCCTCAGCTCAACACAAGATGAGCTGCAGAATCAGGGAGCAGTGAGGGCTAGCTGCTCCCAGAAGGATGGGAACCAAGAGCTCAGTGCAGTAACGCAGGTAGCTAGGCAAGGACCTCACCAGCCCAAGCACAGTCTCGCAGGGCGAGCCCAGAACAACAGATGGTATCAGCCAAATTCAGTTCACCAGATTAATGTGGGGGGACAAGGCAACTCTGAAATCAGCCTGCAGGTCAGGGTCAAGGTCCACACAGACCACAGCCAGGTGCAGGCAAGGCTGTGATGGTCCTGGAGACAGATGATCTATAGCCAGCTTTGCAGAGAGTGAAGGCACTGAGCTGAAATGGAATCTCCAGTCAGAGTCTGTGGAGAAGGTCCCATGGAGGCTGGTCAGGACTATTAAGGTCTATTGCTGTATTCAGAGCCCAGACAGAGCCAACACAAATGAACTGGAAATACTTTCCCACTGATAAATTGCAGCACAACTCAGAGGGACAGTGTGAACCCAAACAGATAAGGGACTCGCACAAAAGAATAACGATCATCTATTCTCTGTTTGCAATGCCAATTCGGAGAAAACTATTAACTTACAAACTCAAAGGCTTTCACAATTCACGATTCAACTGAGTTAACTGGTGGCTTCTTATTATGCAAATATACGGAATGTTTTGTTCTGGGAATATTAAAGAACCTTTATTCCTCTGTCTGCCATTATGATATCGTTACACAAATCCCACGTATTTTACCACATGAATCCAAGGGAATAAGAGGTTTCCTGCTAGAAATGCACCTCTGGAGTACCCGCCTTTTCGCTGCCTTAAGTATCCACCAGGAGAAGGTTTTTAGGTGAGGTCAAGGTCACAGAGCTCTGTAGCAATTCCTGCAGCAGGGAGCTGAGTGAAAATGCACTGTACTAGTGTCACTGCAGCAGAGATTTCACCACTCCCACCTTTTATTCAAGGCAACATCTTATGATTTTGATAAAATCTTTTAACTGCTGTACTTGGTGATTTGTAATCTTCACTGTGCACAAGCAGGGCGCTGGAAGAGCTGTGGACAGTGCTCTTCTGATTGTCTCAATAGCTTCAGGCTGAAATACCTTCCCACGCTTAGTTGACTCAAGGCAGAAAAATACTCATCTTCTCATCAGTGCCTACAAAATGAGTTTTTCTTTTCCATTTTTTCCTTAGAAGATAAATTAGATTACTAGAGCTTCAGGAGGGAGAAGCAGAGATTACATTACTTTTGTTTCCTTCCTTGTGATGCCTCTGACCTTCACCAGAGTTTAGGTTTTTTTAAGCTTTAGCATTTCTGAAGGCAAAAAAACCCCTGATATAACAAGGGGAGTAGTAATTCGAGAATCACCCAGGCTACCATCTCCTAATAGAGTTGCAGATAAACATTTTGGATTGCATTTTAGCAAGAAACTCCAAATCATCCTGCTTTTTAATAGAGGAACACATAAGGAGCATCTTCCTAGAATACATCCTTAGAATTTATTTTCCAAGCAAAAGCAGAAGGAAAAGCTTTGATCCCCAAATTATGTGACTTTTGATGAAGTAATGTGTCTTTGACTGCTACTCTCTGCTGTCTGGCAAAGCCAGCATCTGCCCTCCTCTAGTCTTGCATACTGGGTTTCTCTTACCCTAAACACCTTGCCCCTGTATTTATAACACTGTCAATTACCACCAAGGAGTCATCACACTTTCTAACTGGAGTTCAGCAGTTCAATACTCACTTTAAAGAGAAATCGGGGTTTGCCAGCATGGGTCTACATGTGCAGTCATTTTGTCTTTACAGGAAAAACAAGTGCCAGCACGTCTCCCGAGAAGAGAGTGGCAGCCATCCAGGAATGGCAGATTATCACCATCACTTCTAAAATGGTCTAGCAGAGCTTTTTATAATGTTTGTCACGATATGCATTCAGGATTAATTGTTGCCAAGAGATTATCATCTTAGTTCAAATTAAAGATATTAAATTAGCACCACAGAAGTTTCAAGTTCACTGGAAGGTAACGGTGGATTTGTTATGAACGGTCAGGAATGGCTTTAAGATTATATGAACTGCAGTAGGGTACTTCCATACCTATATTCACCTCCTGTGAAAACTAAAGCAGGGAAGATGAAGGCAAGACATCAGGAATTATCAAGAATCCCTCGATAGCTCAGCATCACGAAAGCAACACCACATGAGCAGGCCACCAGGAAGATCTAATTAACGTGCAGGCAGGTATTAGTTTCCAACCAACTGCTCCAGTAAAGCCTCTCCTTTGGTATTGAACACTTAACCCAACTACACTTCTGCTGCTGAAAGGATCTGTCTAAAAAAAACCTTGAAATATATTCAGAACATGCTCATACTTAAGTCACAACAGAGAAAAAGTATCAAATACTGACCTTTCAAGAGCTTCATTTATGAGAATTTCACACTAATTTTGACAAAGTTAATTTCTGAGATGAAACTAAGGATATGAGATCAGAGCAATGCTGTATTTCACACTTTTAGATCATGAGGCAAAAGAAAGACTAGTAAAGAAGATTGTTTAGCATTGTACGAACGTCTGTCCACAAGTCGTCTTTGCTTCATAGAATTCATTGCTGTGTAGGGATGAGAGAAGAGGAACAGATGATAAACACAATTTAATTAAGCAGAAATTTAATTAAATAGGATATTCTAACAAAATCTCTTCATTAAAGATAACTCACATTGCCTTAAATGCAAGAAAACGCATTCTAAACATCCTCATCTGTTGCCCCACTGGAAAAAGGAGAGCGTGGTTCGGATTGTCTCTAATGCACCAGGATCACGAGTGAGCAAGTGCACGTTCCAGAATAATTGGTGTCAAATAAAATGCTAAGACACAGCTGCAAGTGACAAATGATGTGAAATCATGATCAACGCCAAGAGACCACAGACACCCACCCCAGTCACTGTCAACTTCCTCACAGAACCTGACAGTCTGGTCACTGCCAGACTGCTGTCAGCTGCTCTACCAGTGAAAGCAAGGTGTCCAAACATACAAACACAATATTATCAACAATGTATTAAATTATTTAAATTAATAAATTAAATTTACTAACCTACCAGCTGACTGAAGAGCCATAGAGGAAGCTGTTGAAGGCATCTAATTAATTCAAATTAAATCATCATTACAAACCCACCTCTTGAACCATGATTATACCTAGGGGGGCAGACTGAGCAGCACTGATGATTTCTCTACTGAGAAGCATACTCTGAAAGAACCTGGTGGCAAGGACTTGAGGATGAATGTCCCGCAGCACCTAACACTTACCTATCTCACTTCCATTTGACAAAAGAAATGTGGAGAACTGAAGGCTGCAGCAATGTCTCCATCACAGACACCTCTGTTAACAACTACAGACACCCAAGTCTGCAAATAGTTTAGTGGCTCTAAACTTAACAAAGCAGTATGTACTTGATATTGCAGTTGAACTTGAGTGTACCCAGAGAAACAACTGACACCTCTCAAGCAGCAACTATTGTCTGTCAGTGGAAATTGGTTCAGGCTGCTTTTGAGAGGCTGTTCTGTATGAATGCAGAGAGAATGCACGTTTTATTGTATAAACTGACAATTTCAATTCTTTTTATCTTTAAAACTATGATCCGGAACCCTTAAGAGAATGATGAAAGTCTGGCTGGCACTTTACAGACAAAAAAGCCCCTCCAAAGCGCTTTGGAAAGTTAAGTGTTAATACTCCTTGTCCTTCTGGTTTGTTACACTCAAACAAAGGAAATAACTGTGAAGTACCTACAGCTTGAAGAGTTGCTTAAATGACTACATTGAACTGAAGGTAAGGCAAAACAATCTTGTGTTGCAGCATTTCCAAAAAATTGAGATGTGAAAAAATAAAACTAGTGTTTGACAACTCAGCACCTTCCTTGCGATTACTCAAAGCCCACCTTCTCCCAACTAAAGCTCTTCAAATTTCTAAACTCCTTGTTGTAGCAGCACCATCTATTTCCCATCAAGAAACAACATTCTGACAATGCAGCAGACCCCTTGTTGCAAGGAGACACCAGAAATGGCACCAAATGCATCACAAGCTCCACATTGTATTTAAAAGTGATTACAACACAGCTGGTACCTGTGAACAGGCCAAAAAGGCAGGAACAACTTCTCTACATGATTACCTACAAAGGAATTACTCAGGTATCACAGCTCAAGCCCCTCTAATATAGTGAAAATGTCCATTCTGATAGGAAGAAGGAAACACAGTAAAACCACTACTACTTCTTAAATTCTGGATAATGCAACTACCCATGAGAGAGTGCTAAATGCAAACCAACCTCAGTAAACAATCAAGAGTGTATAAAAACCGTAGTTTAATCTAAATTTTCCTGAAGCTAAACACTCTATCTCACTTCATACCACAGTAGGGAATAAGGGAAAGAAAACCACAAAACTAACCCAACCAGCCAAGACCCAGCTTTCTCTCAAGAAAGACAAGTATTTTAAGAAATCATTAAAGCAACAACCTTCCCAAAGAGAATAAATCTGCAAAGCAGCAGCAAAACAAGCTGCCCAGTCTATTTCCTCTGAGTTGCACTTTCTTCCTAATACATGACAAACAACCGGCACCCGAGCTGCCAATTAGTTAACCATGGTGAGACTTTTAACTCCATTTAGGAGGGAAAAATATAGCTGCTGTAAATTTAACACTGCACAATCTACAACGGCTGCCTACAAAACTGACTTTATGTCTTTTTTATCTCTGTCTCTTCTAGTGCTGTTCCAGCATGTACACAGAAAATGTTCTCTCTTGCACTGGCTCAATTACACTGTCCTAGTCTAAACCTTAGGAAGAACTTTGCTATCATGAGGTAAATGGTGGATAAGCTGATACGATGACATTACCATAGAGATGGTTCTGTGCCACTGCAGTTTGTGTTCAAGAGATTTGTCTGCATCAGACACAACACTTCGTATCTGTAGGAATGTAGGCTCAGCTAATTATTATTGGCCTAAAACTGAAAAGAGACTTGTTTCCAGTAGTCTGAATACTGTCCTCCCATTCCAACAGAGCAGCAGCAAGCAGGACACCAAGTACCACTTTGAGTATCACAGTTAGCTCAACCTGAGTAACAACATATTATTTCTCTTACCCTTGCTTTAAACACAAAGATCTTGTGTTGCAGTTACTAAACTGTGCAGTTCTATACTTACCAACTACTCTGTGAGGAAGCATAAACTTTACCACATTAATTAATCCATCTCAACATCCATCCACCCTCTACAAAATCTGATTAAAATCAGGACACAAATCACTATAAGTACTAAAAAGTTTTTCAGGGGTCATTAAAATGTCCAATTCCACTCTTCATGGCATCTTTTGTACAAACCAAACAAGTTTGACCAACAAATACAAAACCTCACAGAGCAAACGAACTTGGAGGAAATAAAAATCAAACACTCATGTGAAGAATATTTAAATTACAAATTTAAATAGTCTCAGTAGAGGATAAAAAATGTATAATAAACAAATACTCTGCAGCACCAAGGCCACAGGCTTTTGGAAGAGCATTAACTGGTGTATAGCAGTAAAACCTAAGTAATCTTTGTCAATCATACGAATGATGTTAAGATCAGAAAAACACTAGATTTCTGTAAATGAATGAACCCAAAGATATACTTTCTGTAGCTAACTGGAGAGAGTGAGGCACATTAAGACAAACGGGCTACATGCCATTAGTTATTGTTTTCAAAGGGTCAATTCCTTGAATGGAGGCTTGGAGGTCTGTCAAAATAATGGACAGAAAATCACATCCCTTATCCAAAACCTGTCCACCAACATCCAGCAAACAAGCATTCTTCTTTGGTCATTGTGTGCATGAAGGAAGATAAAACGTATTTCTCAGCTTAAGGATGTCAGGCAGGCTGAAGAAAAAAATAAAAAGGCAGAAAGTACTAAAGAAAATGGCTTACAAAAGCCAACCACACAGAATTATTATAGACTCCACACACACTCTAGCTAATGAAAGATGTTTTCTTCTTTATTATTGTGTAATACTTCACAGAAACATGGTATTTACAAATATACACATACAGACTACTGATCATAAAATGTTACTGAAGAATTAGTCAAAAAATCAATTTACAAAAAACAAAGACCTTCCAAAGAGATTCTGGCTGAAAAAGTTTAATGTAATTTCAAGGAGACATGTGAACCAAGTGAGCTAAGCTCAACTGTACGTTTGAGATGAGGCAGTTTTTCATATCATTCTTTTTTCACACATTTTCTTGATGGGTCAGTTCAACAGGTCTCAGGAGGCACTAGTTTGTACGTTTTTGGAAGCCGCAAGCATTGCTCTCACTTTGGCCATAAGATCCTGTAAAAAATAAAAGGAAAATGATCAGACCTGCCTGGGCTTTGAGCAGAGCTAAAGGTATGGGGCTGCAAAAACCTAAGTAAAAGGCTTAGGCTTGTGCTTTGGTCACACAGAGAACTGAGATTCATCATCACTGGGTGTTAACAAACCTCAGGCTAAAGGAGTAGAATAATTCAGAGAAAGTTTGTGAAGACAGCAAACTAAGTTTGTTTTTACTGCAAGGCTACAAAGGGCTCTGCATGAATATTTAGAGCAGCTTCTGCACTGTGAAACCCAGAAATAGCATCAACTGAAATGAAAAGCAACTATGATCATACCTTCACAAAACCTGTAAAGAACAACTACCAAACACTGAAAAGTTAAAAAAAAGTAAAATAATAAAGGCAAGAGCTGGCAATTACTCTGCAACAGAAAGCTTGCTGTGCAAACCTGAACCAAAAATTTACATAGCAGTGGTGTTTTCACCTATGAGAGTGAAACATTAAGACAATTCTCAGTCTTGTCTGAGTGTCTAGTGGGAACAGCATTACAAAAGGAAATGAAATTTCACTAAGTGGCACTGAATAATTGGGTTGCAGAAAATGATCACAAAATGAAAAGTGTGTACCAGCAATGAATTAAAGTTTCTTAAAGCATCTCTTCACAAATGAAATATAAATGAATTAAAATCTTTAGTTCTTCTAAAGCATTTTTCATCTGAAGCTCCTAAAACACTTCATAGGGGAATTCAGCATCATTGTTCCACTTTACAGATGGGAGGATCTGAACGAGAAAACACACTGAATCGGTCAGGGTCAGCCACCACACTGGCAGTAAAATAATCTTGCTCATAATTAGGTAAACTTCATTTCTTTGGGCCCAGAAAAATAAAAAGATGCTAAACTAATCTAAGTTAGGAAATATCTTGCAGATTCACAGAATTTAATTCCTCTTTTTCAGAGTAACTAGGAACCAGATTTTAATATTGTGGTTTTTCCTCCTCTTAGAGCTGCACTTCAGGCAAGCAGGTGGATATTAAACTAGCAAATGCTGCAATATATGCTGTATGATGCAGAACTGGATGAACCAATTCCTTCTGTTGGAACAGTGTGTGTTTTTAAAGGGTGGGATGTTTATTTGAAGACTTTGCAGGCCATACCTCATTTTTCATACCAGGAATTTCCAAGTATTTGTGTGGCCGCCTACAAATCACTGCAGTGTTATTACTCCATTTTCTTTAGTGTCTATAGTTACTCTTTTCTGTTTTCCCGACTATTCTTGCTTTGGGTTTCTCACTGAAGATTAATCAAATATAGTATATAAGGTACTAGTCTACTAGCACTAATTCCCAACTACCACTATATCCCTAGCGGAACTAAGTCTTTGTATAATTTTAATTTACTGAAAGAATCATCTACCCAATGCAAAAAATTAAAATGTAAAAAACAACACTGATTTTACATTGTAAATTTTCCAAAGCATAACTAAGAGCTTTCCTTCTCTAAACTTGACATATTCAATTGAAAGAAAGTTAAATATGCATGAAGTCTCTAAGAGGATGAGGGAAATGAAGAGTGATACCATGTAGTAGCTTTTTTAAAAAAGAAACAGAATTACTTGACAGAGGTTGGGCATCTTAAAGCTGTACTAGGGAAGCTGCATGTACTTCAGTTATTGCACATGATATGCCATGATTCACAGCACATCTGAGCATATCAAATAATCATGACAACAACAGTTCAGAGTGTAAGTTGAAGATACTACCTAATGCAAAGAATATACTTTCTGTAGTCTGCAAGTGAATCTAGTTTTCTTCTACAGCCAACATTACATACTTCGCCTTTGCCCAGACAAATTCATCTTCCTTCTTTCTTCCATTACACTTGCTAAGCACACTGCATGGTAAGGTGGGCTCAGCAATCCCTGCTATTGGTAACTGGAGTACTGTAGCATATGTATGCTTTTGTATCTCGACAGTAGACATACTGCAGTGTAATGGATTTATCTGGGTCCTCAGAGGTCTGATTAAACTTGAAAGGACAGTAGTTAGAGAAGTAACAAAATTGTTTTTCTCAAAAGCAAATGGATTAAGAAGGACAAGGAACACACATCCACATCGTATGTACAAGGTAGTTAAGACAATGGTATGATGAGCACAATTATGCAGCATACTCTGAATTTACTTATTTGTACCTGAGTGATTTTACTCTGCACTGAAGATACAATTGCTGAAGAGATTTGGCCATCTTTTTCCTGAGAAACTCCCCTAAAAAAGCAGAAACAGGAATTTATAGTGTTCTAAATATGCATTTTATTTACCATTTTGATTTTGTTGTTACTGTACAATTTTCTCATATGTTAGTTAAAAGTTCTCTCATTCACCTAGAAATCATGGTTAGTCAGTCACTTGTGCAACAGACACCGAAAATATGAACAAGGGCCTAGGGATTTTTAACACGACTGTTATATATTTAGTAGAAATAATTATGAATCTTGCATATGCATTACAATTCAAACCGTTCCATTAGAATTCTACTTCAAAGACTTATCCCACTTAGTGAAAAAGTCCAATTTCCAACTTGGAACTAGGTTCCAGAAATTTCTACACCAGTTTTACTGCAACAGTATGGTGTTTACTCCAGTGTGCTACTGAGACCCAATGTCTTTATTAGACTGACGCACAAAGTGCTGTCCTCATAGTGTCTTCCACTTTGAACATATGCACATTACACACACAGCTCTTCACCATTTGAGTTAGGTCAAGACACCTGCACTCAAGAGATAACAGTACCAGAGCTTATTACCTGGAGCGTTCCTGGCTGGATTCCCTGCTCTCCACAGGAGACACACTAGTTGAGTGTACAGAATTTTTGTGCGTGGACGGTTTGCTGGGTGACATGGATGGTGAAGGAGATCGGGCTCTGGACTTGGTACGTGATCTAGACCGCCTCTTCTTCTTCTTTTCGTGTGGACTTCTGCAAGAAAACAATCTCATTGAAGGACACTTGAAGTAATTTTATACTAGCTCAGTTGAAGCTTTCTAAAAGTTTATTTAGCCTTTCTCCATTAATATTTTTCATGCATTCAGCATGCATTAGTCTTACCCCAATACTGCACTTCCATGGTTGTACAAAATACTTTCTCAGAAGCCTTTTCTAACATATAACATTAGGCAACTACTGGTACCTGTGGTTCTCACTTGGAATACTGCTTCACAGCTACACAAGAATTACTATTTGACAGTTTGAAGGATGACAATGAAATGCCTTTCACTGATCTGCACAATAACTTTGCTAGAGGGAAGACCCTTCCCAAACAAATGGGACAGAATATAGTAATAAGTGGAAGAGTTTCAATCCTTTACCATTTTCCTAGCTCATAAATGAACAAACTACAGAATCACAGCTATGTAAAACCATGGTTTGCTTGTTTCCTTTTTCAGAAGAAATTGCCCCTTTCTGTGCAATGAATCTACAATGGAACAAACTGCAGGCTCAGAATTACAAACAAGCTCTTGTATGTCACTCAAACAAACCCAGACCTAGCAACACATATCAGGCACAAACTGTTTATGACTTGGAAATTACATACACAAATGTTTCTGACTATGAGAGCTGGAACAAAGGACTTGGTTCCTGGTGTGTTCATTATTGACAGAATGAGAAAACGGAGGTAGGCTCCTAATATGCAATATAAAGCTCAACGAGAATTAAATAACTAATATACTGGAGATGAAACTATCAAAATCTTTATACATGGTTCAGAATTCATGTCCGTATGATTTAAACACCATTACTGATATCACTAATTAGAATTATTAAAGTAGTGGTTCATGTAGGCAGTAACTAATTGAAAGTATATCTCCCTAGCATGCACTGCTCTATTTGAATGTTGCTGAAACTTGTAGATCTTAAAATACTGTAAAATTTTGAGCCATCTTTTACATATCACACCATGGGTTTTGTTGCTTCTCTTTTGGAATTGGAAACATTAAACCCAGCTATTCTATAACATATTAAATTCCCATATAAACCCTGTATATTTCTGATGCTTAGAATTAATCCTACAAATACCTGATGTTATAAAATTAAATTTAGAATTTAAAACCTCCTTTTGTTTTTCCTGCATAAATAGTCAGTAACTGGCAGAAAACCCCCACAGCTCTACTCTAATGACCTCTAACATTTTCATGACTTCACAAAAAACATCAGCTACAAAGTCTGTTATTCATCAAGTAGCTAATTATGTACTGTAATTGCTCAGTTCTTAAAGCATCATAATCAGGCTGTGAAAATATTTCACACTTAACTCCTGCGAATCTCAGCGCAAGAAAAGTATTTTACAGCAAGATTTTTCAGTGTGAATAAGTGTCGTAACAGCTGATCAAATGTGTCTAAGCATTTCCTATTTTTGGAATAGACCATTTGCTAAAACTAGGCTTATTTTTAAGTATTTTCCCAGGTACAAAAGCTGACATAACGCTGCATGTATCCTCTGTGGAAAGTAATTCACTATAGTTAGATTAAAATACTAATTTACATTAGATTTCTTTTTAGTGTGACTATGATGGCAACGAAGGTATGGGATAAGAAAAAACAACTGTGATACTTCTCCTGAAGTACAAGCAGTGAGTCAGGAATTCTCTAACAAGACAGAAACACTGCTTCCCAGTTCTTACATACTTTCTTCTGAAAACACACCTAAAAATTTACAAGCAATGACACCTAACCAGCATCACAACTGGTATCAGGTTACTGCCCTGAGCAAGTTTAATAAAACATTGCACTATTTATTAATGCTAATTTTGAGTCTTCTGACAGTACACAGGCTTCAGGAAAAGTGGCTGCAGAGCTGCCTGGTGGAAAACGACCTGGAGGTGTTGGTTGACAGCCAGCTCAACAGGAGGCAGCAGTGTCCGCGGATGGCCAAAAAGGCCAACACCATCCTAGCCTCTATGAGGAAGAGTGTAACCAGCAGTAGAGGGTGCCCCTGTACTCTGCACTGGAGATCACACCTCACTGTGGTGAGTACTGTGCCCAGTTTTGGGTGCCGCAGTATAAGGACACTGAAATGCTGGAGCTGGGCCAGAAAAGGGCAGTGAGCCTGGTGAAAGGTCTAGAAAACAGGCCCTGTGAGGAGTGGCTGAGGGAAGTGGAGTTATTTTGTCTAGAGGAGACCAAGAGGAGACTATTGCTGTATACAACTACCTAAAAGAAGGTTGTAGCAAGGCTGGTGCTGGTCTCCTCCCAAATTACTAATGGTAGGATGAGAGGAAATGGTCTCAAGCTGTGTTAGGGAGGTCCTTTCCAGCCATGAGGATTGTGTGATTCTACTGGATTCTATGATTCTACTGGATTCTAAAACTTGCCTAATTTTTTGTGTAACTGCAGTTAATAAAAACTACTCAGCTTGCTGCTGCTGTGTAAGGCTCAAGTGTACTCTCAGCTATCAGGCAAAATGCACATTACTCACTCACGGAAAGCCCAAGTAAACAGACCTCAACCCCAAACCTTGCTTCAGTTACATTATTATGACAAATGTAGTCCATAACTAAAGATGAAAACTAGTCTATCACAGCATCTTCATTTCTACTTGAAAGTTTGTCAGTCTTAACAGCTGAAGCAGTAGTCAGAGCTGCAAAATATCCTCATCTATGTTTAATCACAGCATTCTTCACTCGACATTATCTGCAGCTACTGCCATATTTTACAGTGTAATATTCCATTTTCCTGTCTGTGGCCAAACAACAGTTTAAAACTTTGAGCTTTTATGGTTTAAAAAGGAATCTAGTTGGATTCAAAATTGTCATTGTAATTTATCACAGGAGTGCAATAATTCACAAAATAATTTATAGCTTAAAATGTGGAATGATCAGGCAGCAGACATACCAACACTGCACTGAACACTGTACAGGGCTGTAACAAAATTCTTATGATTATAGGAGGACAGACATTTTAAGCTTTCTGATCTTTTCTGTGTAACCCAATTTGCATTCTGAATTCTATAGAAGCCTCTATTATCTTGAGTTGATGAATGCAAAAACTGAATCAGTTGAAGTATACTGATGAAGTTCTCATTTATCCGTATCACATACCAATAATTAGAGGCTCTCGAGAGACAGAAAATTATCTTAAGAAATTTTTTTATAATCATGAAGTTGAGAGTGATCTCTCCTTCTTATCCCACAAGAGATATAGAGAAACAGGTTACAGACTAAACCTTCATCAATGAAAAGAAAAATCCTTTCTGCTCAGTTCACTAACTTCAATGTTTTGGGGCTTGTGTACACACACACAAGCATGAAAAATTTTTACTTCCTTGCATGTTGAAGACACAACATGCCACAAAGCATTAGAGACATAAAACACGCAAAGCCTTCTGGGCACACATTTTACAGATGTTTTTCTTCTGCAGTTGGTGAACTGAAATAATGGCTGGCATGGCATTTTGATTACAATAGGTTCAGAGAGACTGTATGAGCAAGGTGCTCTGAAAAAAAAAGACACTTCTTGACTCATATTCCACATTCTGCTCTGCTAGTAAGGTAATTGTTAAATGTAAAGCATCCTACTTCCCTGTGTTTGTGCAGATGATGTCAAGCAACACCAGCTGGGCTAACATAATCCCTCTATATGACCCCAGTGAAGTGGTCAGACAGCTTGCACAAGCAGGGCATTGACACATCAAGAAGGAAATACCCAATTTCATATGAAAATCTGAACTCTCCCAGTTAGGAGAAAGCAGCATAATAACGTTCTCTGATTTATTTGGTGACACATTTATTGTTCACACACATGCAAGGATAAGGGAAGAATGAGTACTTGAATGTTTCTAATATTTTCTTTTCCACAGAACTATGCACTAAAATAAAGCTCCAGAATATAAAATCCACAAGGATCTACCCAAGGAGTATGGAACACATGAGACAATGTTTGAAGTCTCTTCTGATGCCAGCACACAACCTTCTTCAGGACCAGGTTTACTTACTTGGAACGTGGGCATTTCCTACTATTTCCAGGGCTATTGCTAATGCGATAAGCTGTTGGAACACTTCTTTCCTCTCTCCGCCTTTCTGGTGTGTGAGTCCTTCTCCTTGGTGACCTTGATCGTGACCTGAGCAGGAAAAAAAAATTCAAGAGTTTGGTTTTTGTTACTTATTTCATTACTTGCACTGTAGTGGAATTGTGCTACTGCCAAACCAAATCTAACACATTTCAAAGCCTTATCTTAGACCAAGGTGGGGTATTTAGCCTCCAAGACTTGTCAGCTGCATAAACCCATCCAAGACATTTCAGATGCTGTTATCCATTGCTTTTCACTCCCAACAGGAGTTTTGTGACAATGGACTTTACTAACATTGATATGCAGAAATCCAATTTGGCTCAAAGCCTGGGACTGGAAGCCTGACCTTGACTTTTCAAATTAGTGGTATGCTTTTAGAACTGCTGCACCACAGAGATAAACAAGGTTTTGTTTTCAATGTTCCAACACTGACAAGTCAAGGATACTAGGTTCGTGATGTTACAGAATAATCATAGCCCAGCCAATATTTTCCACCTGTGCAAGTGACCAACAACCCATGATTGGCATTGTTTGGCACTAGCACATCAACATGAAGTATTTTTCCTGGAAAAGTGAGAGAGAGATAGATAGAAAGAGATCAGAAGGGGGGGGAAAAAGAAAGCATGCCCAGTTAAGATCAGAGAAAAACTTAAGAGCTTAATTCTTTTTTTCTGTGATTTGGAATTAAGTGCATGTGCAACTAAAACATGAGTATTTCTTAATAACTAAGTCA